>OY986437.1:141045197-141222349 GCA_963920525.1 Dichetophora obliterata
AGGCATAACTACAAAGACCTTAGTAAAATACCTAGAATTAATAGAAATAGACCCCCATCTCCATACAAACATTCAAAAAGCAATAATACTAAAAACAACAACAATAGTGCGGAAATTTTTAAACCAATAACAACAACATAAAACAATGAACAAACCAGTGACTAAATTAACTAAATAAATTAAAATATACATAAGTGAATATGTAAAAACTTCAGTTCCGAAGTGGCTTGCAGTCGACCACTGCCGTCATGTTCGGATTAAATGGACCCCGTCTCGCGCGGTATGCGGGGGGGAGAGTGGCGTGGGAATAATAATAATAATAATAATAATAATAATAATAATAATAATAATAATAATAATAATAATAATAATAATAATAATAATAATAATAATAATAATAATAATAATAATAATAATAATAATAATAATAATAATAATAATAATAATAATAATAATAATAATAATAATAATAATAATAATAATAATAATAATAATAATAATAATAATAATAATAATAATAATAATAATAATAATAATAATAATAATAATAATAATAATAATAATAATAATAATAATAATAATAATAATAATAATAATAATAATAATAATAATAATAATAATAATAATAATAATAATAATAATAATAATAATAATAATAATAATAATAATAATAATAATAATAATAATAATAATAATAATAATAATAATAATAATAATAATAATAATAATAATAATAATAATAATAATAATAATAATAATAATAATAATAATAATAATAATAATAATAATAATAATAATAATAATAATAATAATAATAATAATAATAATAATAATAATAATAATAATAATAATAATAATAATAATAATAATAATGATAATAATAATAATAATAATAATAATAATAATAATAATAATGATAATAATAATAATAATAATAATAATAATAATAATAATAATAATAATAATAATAATAATAATAATAATAATAATAATAATAATAATAATAATAATAATAATAATAATAATAATAATAATAATAATAATAATAATAATAATAATAATAATAATAATAATAATAATAATAATAATAATAATAATAATAATAATAATAATAATAATAATAATAATAATAATAATAATAATAATAATAATAATAATAATAATAATAATAATAATAATAATAATAATAATAATAATAATAATAATAATAATAATAATAATAATAATAATAATAATAATAATAATAATAATAATAATAATAATAATAATAATAATAATAATAATAATAATAATAATAATAATAATAATAATAATAATAATAATAATAATAATAATAATAATAATAATAATAATAATAATAATAATAATAATAATAATAATAATAATAAAAATAATAATAATAATAATAATAATAATAATAATAATAATAATAATAATAATAATAATAATAATAATAATAATAATAATAATAATAATAATAATAATAATAATAATAATAATAATAATAATAATAATAATAATAATAATAATAATAATAATAATAATAATAATAATAATAATAATAATAATAATAATAATAATAATAATAATAATAATAATAATAATAATAATAATAATAATAATAATAATAATAATAATAATAATAATAATAATAATAATAATAATAATAATAATAATAATAATAATAATAATAATAATAATAATAATAATAATAATAATAATAATAATAATAATAATAATAATAATAATAATAATAATAATAATAATAATAATAATAATAATAATAATAATAATAATAATAATAATAATAATAATAATAATAATAATAATAATAATAGTAATAATAATAATAATAATAATAATAATAATAATAATAATAATAATAATAATAATAATAATAATAATAATAATAATAATAATAATAATAATTATTATAATAATAATAATAATAATAATAGTAATAATAATAATAATAATAATAATAATAATAATAATAATAATAATAATAATAATAATAATAATAATAATAATAATAATAATAATAATAATAATAATAATAATAATAATAATAATAATAATAATAATAATAATAATAATAATAATAATAATAATAATAATAATAATAATAATAATAATAATAATAATAATAATAATAATAATAATAATAATAATAATAATAATAATAATAATAATAATAATAATAATAATAATAATAATAATAATAATAATAATAATAATAATAATAATAATAATAATAATAATAATAATAATAATAATAATAACAATAATAAAAATAATAATAATTATAATGATGATGATAATAATGATACAAAATGATAATAATGATACAAAATGATAATAATACAAAATGATAATAATACAAAATGATAATACAAAATGATAATAATACAAAATGATAATAATACAAAATGATAATACAAAATGATAATAATACAAAATGATAATAATACAAAATGATAATAATACAAAATGATAATAATACAAAATGATAATAATACAAAATGATAATAATACAAAATGATAATAATACAAAATGATAATAATAATGATAAATCATAATAATTACAATTATAAAAATAGTACATAAAACAAAAAAAAAATAATTTTATTTACTCTTGGCAACACACACAAGCTTGCATGTTAATGTATTGGTTTGCCCAACACTGCTTTAGAGGCATATATTTGAAGAATATTTAATAATTTTTCGTATGTATTTTTACTAATTACTTCCACTGATGTATGCTCCATCTAGTGGTAAACATATAAACGTGGCTAACAGCACTGAACAAAAGCTTTTTGAGCTTTTCTTGAGCAACCTCACAAAACGTCAAATATAACAAAACGCACTTTTTCAAGTTGATGGCATACAAGATTAGTTTACTAAAATATGGTTAAAAAAATCTTTTTGTGATCTATAGCAACTATATAATCGATGTAAGTTGAGAAAAATTTATAAAATTTAATTTATGAGTGTTGTTTTGTTCAAAGTTCGAATGGTCCCTCAAAGAACCAGCAGGCGCTCATTAGAGAAGTTAAATTCGTTGTGCTTGAGCGTATTTTTGTGTTTTTCATAATTTTTTGTTATTCCAGAACAGAATGCCGCGGAAATATAAAGATTTTACCACATACGAGTAATTTCAAAAATTTCTGACTTTTCGGACGAAAGTCTTGACGATCCAAATTTCAACGTGCTGGCAAATGAGGATATATGATGAATTGAAGGACGATGTGTTTGAACAGGGAATGAATTAGTAACTGAACCAGTAGCACATGTTGAACTAACTGCTGGTGCGAATGGTCAAAATGAAATTCATGATATAATTGTTGCTGGAAACGAAATCCAATGGCATGAGTATGCGACTTTTTATAAAAATGTAATCATTGAAAAGGACTCATCAGATTTTAAAAAATTGTAACGTACGGTTTTCCATAGCTGAGGCATTTCTCATCGGTTCCAGGGTTCGTTGCAAAAATTTATTTGTTCACGGACCGCGCGAATGGTTTACTGTAAATAAAGAGCCGACAAGTAGGTTTTTTTTTAATTAAATATATTTATTACATTCCGTTTCTTATGATTCACAACGGTTGTTCCTTACTCTATTTGCTACCGTACTTATATCTCCACCCGTTCAAAAATAACTTCCAGACTCCGTAACTGTCTTTTCCATCACTAGCAAGAGGGAGTTTTCTCTTCTGCTCTATTTGCTACAACTGTCTAATCCATCATTAGTAAGAGAGAATCCTCTCTTCTACCTTGCGAGATTATTTACTCGGTTCCCTCTCTATGACCAGTGGAACACATATTTCCTTAGGTCTTTCCTTTTTCGCACTAGAATGAACCAATTCTTACTCTCTCGAAAATAATCTCCCTCTACTACAATATACGACCAGTGGAACACATATTTCCTTAGATCTTCCCCCTCTCGTTCGGCTAAGACTACTCTTACTTTCTCAAAATAGTCTCGCTCACCCTACTGCAATATATGACCAGTGGAATACATATTTCTTTAGGTCTTCCCCCAGCGTTGCCATATGGTCCGATATATCGGATATGTTACGATTTTAATACTTGAATCCGACGTTCCGATATTTGACCAAAATTCTTCAAAATGTTACGATTTCAGAAAAAGTAGATCCGAACTCTTCGAATGTTGATTTCCAGGTGTTCAATTGTTTGTGGTTTATCGACGTAGACAAGTGACTTTACATAACCCCAAAGAAAATAATCCAATGGGGTTAAATCACACGATCTTGGGGGGCCAATTAATTGGGCCATTTCGTGAAATTATCAATTGTAGCGCCCGCTAGATTAATCAGCAAGATTAATTCCAGCTAATTGAGGTACGAAAAAACTTCGAATCATGTTCCTATACCGTTCACCATTGACAGTACGTTCAGACCATCATCGTTTTTGAAGATATATGGGCCAATGACTCCGCCAGCCCATAAAGCGGACTAAACAGTAATTTTCTGTGGATGTAATGGTGTTTCGACAAAAGCTTGTGGATTCTCCTCACTCCAAAAACGACAATTCTGTTTATTTACGTACCCATTCAACCAAAAATGGGCTTCATCGGAAAATAAAATTTTCCATGGAAATTCAAAATCAATATCAATTTTTGCTTCAGCCCATTCGCCGAATTGGCGGCGCATACAATGGTCGTTTGGCTTTAATTCCTGCACAAGTTGAATCTTGAAATGTTTTAAGCCAAGATCTTTTCGTAAAATCTTCCATAAAGTGGAAGGACACAACCCCAGTTGCTGAGAACGGCGATGAATTGATTGGTTAGGATCATCTTCAATGCTTTCCTGTACAGCGGCTACAGATTCTTCAGTGCGCACTGTTCGGCGTCTCACGGAATGCACATTATGCAACAGTAAATGTGGTCCTAAAACGATCTATTGTTCTTCGAATTAGCAGCTCTGAAGGACGATTATGTACGCCATAAAATGGACAAAGTGCACGATAAATTTGACGAACAGAACCATTATTTTGATTAAAAATTTCCACAATTTGCACGCGTTGCTCTGGTGTTAGTCGATGCATAATGAAATATCAAAGCAAATTAAACAAAAAGCAACTATCAGCTGTGAAATGGGTGGTCAAATAAAGCAGTGATGCCAACTCAAAGTTGTATCACTCTATAAAAAACATCCTTTACATATATATACAGTCATGTGAAAATAAATAGGGACACCTGTATTTTTATATATAAAGCTGCATGAATTACATGCAAGGTGCAACAGATATAGCATTAATTCCCTCGGGTGATGTTTCTTCTTGATAAGGCGAGTATAAAACTTTATGGAGTTTCCTCCCACATTTTAAAACTTTCAAGATACAGGGTGTTTTACGGTTTTGGTACGTGTTTAGTATTATTGATCTAGAATCTAAACTACTCACCATAAAATAAAAAATAATATTTTGTATTTTAGAAAAAATATCAGTTTTTCCATCTATATATCAACCACTTTCGTGTCATGTGCTGTAGCGGAGCTAAAATTTTGAGATTGTCAAACGAAATATCAACAAATTTTGTATCTTTTGTTTTAGCGGAGCTGTAATCGTCAAAATTTAAAATCTATGTTTTTCATGTTAAAATAAACCTAATCAACAGTTCTTTTCTAAATTCTAACTTTTTATGATAACAGCTCCGCTAAAAGAAAAGATACAAAATTTGTTGATATTTCGTTGGATAATCTCAAAATTTTAGCTCCGCTACAGCACATGACACGAAAGTGGTTGATATATAGATGGAAAAACTGATATTTTTTCTAAAATACAAAATATTATTTTTTATTTTATGGTGAGTAGTTTAGATTCTAGATCAATAATACTAAACACGTACCAAAACCGTAAAACACCCTGTATCTTGAAAGTTTTACGATGTGGGAGGAAACTCCATAAAGTGTTATACTTGCCTTATCAAGAAGAATCACCAGCCGAAGAAATTAATTCTATATCTGTAGCACTTTGTATATAATTCATTCAGCTTCAAATATAAAAATATAGGTGTCCCTATTTATTTTCACATGACTGTATATGAAAAGAACAAAATTAGTATAATAAAATTGATGGCAACTTTAAAATAAAAAGATGCGATGGTACTTCTGCATTTCAATAATGGGAAAATTTATTTCTGAATTCTTGAGCTTACCGAATTCCTCAGCTAACATTGAGCGATCTTTTAGTCAAATAAATATTAATAAAACTAAAGTTCTTTTAACTGTTTTAGTCGTGAAATTGATAAAGAATTGATAGCCAAATTTAATAAAGCAATGTATATATGACGTCGAAAAAATTATATTTTTTATACATATTTTTTTTTTCACTAAAATCGAATTTTTTTGCAGTTTTTGCTGGCTTAAAACAACATCATTTTTTTGTTAATTTACTTGTAGCAAAAACTTTACATTTCTAGAGCTAAAATTTAAAAATTATGTCTTATAGCTCTGTTTTTAATTTTTACCGATTTAAGAGATCTAATTTAAACCAAACTGTGTTGCAAATGTATTTTATTTGATTTTTACTCTTCGTTTGTGTGTTCAAAATTATTTTCAAAATGTAATTTATTGCAATATATTTTCTATATTTATAATGATTATTGAATTGACTTTTGAAAAAAATGTGCTTTATTTAAATAAATAAACCTTAAATATTCGTCATACGTTTAACAAAATGCAATATTTTATTTGTCTTCTTTGTTGTAAAATGCGTCTGAAAATTTCTTAGTTCTTGTTTTCAGAGTTTCACAAATACGACGAAAAATCCGACGAGCATAGTGCAAAAGTTACTCTGTAAAATTTTTTTTCATGGCAACACTGCTTCCCCCTCTCGCTTCCTCTCTCAAATAGTCTCACCCACTCTACTACAATATATGAACAGTGGAACACATATTTCCTTAGGTCTTCCCCCTCTCGCTTGACTAAGGCACTCTTGCTCTCTCAAATAGTCTCACTCACTGTACTACATTCTACAACCAGTGGAACACATATTTCCTTAGGTCTTCCCCCTCTCGCTTGACTAAGGCACTCTTGCTCTCTCAAATAGTCTCACTCACTCTACTACAATCTACGACCAGTAGAACACATATTTCCTTAGGTCTTCCCCCTCTCGCTTTCCTATTCTAGTATACTACAATCTACGACCAGTGAAACACATATTTCCTTAGGTCTTCCCCCTCTCGCTTTCCTATTCTAGTATACTACAATCTACGACCAGTGGAACACATATTTCCTTAGGTCACTAACTACTGTCTATATTGCCTGCAGTATGACTTACCACGACGGCTGCTCAAACAGAACTGACTAATTCTAACTGAGTGCCGCTATTTATATGGTAACGACGCCCTTTTACTCTACTTAACTGAGGCAATTCTCTCTCTATTAAAATATTCTCTCTAGCTTTACTACCGTCTACGACCAATGAAACACATATTTCCTTAGGTCTTCCCCCTCTCATTAGACTATTCTAGTATACTAAAATCTACGACCAGTAGAACACATATTTCCTTAGGTCTTAACCCTCTCGTTTGACTATTCTAGTATACTACAATCTACGACCAGTGGAACACATATTTCCTTAGGTCACTAACAACTGCCTATATTGCCTACAGTATGACTTACCACGACGGCTGCTCAAACAGAACTGACTAATTCTGAGTGCCGCTATTTATATGCTAGCGACAGAGCTTTTCACTCTCATTGGTTGACATCAACAGCTTTTGTGTGCTATGCAGCTGCATGTCAGCTCCAGCTGATCGTGTGCTTATGACTACATGAGAGCAACATAAACTCTTTTAACTTATATTAAAAATATTATCTTAAAACTTAATCAATACAAAATTAATTTAATTAATTAATTAATTTAATTATTATGGTGAAATACTTCAAGTGGTTATGAATACAAAAACTAATGAATTCATTCAATGTTAACAAAATATAAATGAAAGTGGTAGTGGCCCACATGTGTGGTCAAAATTAAACTGATTTTATCCTTCACAAAAAGTATATGGAAGAAAAAAGACATGCAGCTTCACGCCAGTTGGGTTGAATTTAAAAGCAATAGGGTTTTGACACCAGAAATATTAGCGTTAGAAACACCTTTCAACTTTTTTCCTTTTTCGTAACAGACGACATCATTTCTAACATGGTGGAGCAAAGCAATACGTATTCAACTCAAAAAGATCCATACCCTAAATACATCGCTAGATGAAATGAAACGTTTTTTGGGCATAATATATTTTATGTCAGTCATCAAGTACCCAAGTGCAAGGATGTATTGGGGTGAAATTGGAAATCAGGCTATCTGGAAACCATGACAAGAAATCGACATGACAAAATACGGCAGTTTTTGCATCTCAATGACAACAATAATATGCCACATATGTCAACTCAACAACCACCACCTTCTACTAGACGAGTATCACAACGACCTGCTTCAACAAATTATGATACTATGATCGCTTATATAAAATTCGGCCACTCATTGACGCCCTCAACCATAACTTTGATAAAGTTCCAAAGAGAGGTCGTTTGTGTGTCGACGAATAAATTTGCGCTACAAAAATTAGACACTATTTAAAACAATACATGCCAGATATTGCACCCATGGGGCAATAAGCTGTTTCTGATATGCGACGATATAGGATTTTGCTATAATTTTGAAATCTATTCTGGCAATGAAGACAATGTTTTGGAGAATGAACCAGACTTGGGAGCAGCAGCAAATGTTGTGATCCGCTTAGGTCGCAAAGTTCCTCGTTTCACGAACTATAGAATCCTTTTTGATAATTATTATACCAGCGTTCCCTTATTAGCTTATTTACGCACGCAGGGTATTTATGGCTTAGGAACGATTCGTCGGAACCGAAATCCTGGCTGAAAACTGCCAGAAAAATTATCCAATCAAGGAGATTCTGTAGAATACGATACCAATATTCATGGAATTGATATAACAACTGTAGCATGGAAGGAAATCTACGGAAAAAACCCATCTCAAGAAGCGCCAACCATTTCAAGGTATTTTATTATTTCAACTAATACTTTCTTTTCATTAAGTTGTTTATTTGCTTCAGGTATAACAAAAAGACTAAAATGACCGAAAACATTCAGTGTCCTGCAATAATCCACGAGTATAACAAGTACATGGGAGGAGTTGACCTCATGGATTAGCCGCATTAGAATAAAGTCACGCAAGTGGACAAATCGGCTAATATATCATATGTTGGACATGGGCATGATATATGCTTGGATTCTACATAAACGCCATTTCAACCTGTGCCCCCGTACAGATAAAATTATGAATTTGCATGAATTTATCATTGACATTTTTAAAGTACTAATATAATCCGGACGTAGAGAAATAAAAAACGGTCGTCCAAGGAGCACTGAAAGCTCTGGAAGCATTCCAAAGCGGGCTCGTCTAACAAGTTCAACATCGCCGCCACGTGACATGCGTTTTGACAATGTCGATCACTTCGCTTAGAATCTATCAACAGGAAAACCACGCTGCAAGAACCCAGAGTGCACTTCACGAACGACGTATATTACATTAAATGCGATATACCACTTTGTGTTAAATCGAAAAAAAATTGTTTTTATGAATTTCATTCAAATTGAGCTGTTTTATATCAGAAATTAAATTAAAATTCATAGAAATAAAGATTTCTTATAAGTTTACCATAAGCATTTTAGTTTCTTAATGAGTGCCTGGTGGTTCTTCCAACCAACCCATAAAACAACCCCTAAAAAATTTGGCAAAATCGTAGAACAAACGTTGTTAAAGATGTAAAAATCCACCAAACATATTTCAGGCTTTTAAGGGTTAATGAGCCGAATAATAATATATAATATATAATAATTATATTTTAATAAAATGTATAGAAAATATTTTGTTGAAAATTGTTCATTAATATTTCTCATTTTTCGAAATTGAGTTAAAAATAATAAACTATTCACAGTCTTGGAAATAGTGCGATTTCTTTTTTCAACAATAATATTGCCATAAACAATGTAGCTGGATCTCGCAGCAGGCAGAATTTTCACTATATTCGCTATGTTTGTTCGTTGACTCGTACAACTCTCAGCAGGTAAAACACCAGATGCAATACTGGCTGAAATTTGTTGGTGGTCCAAAACAACCTATAAAGAAAGTGACAAAAGCGGGATTGAAGATGAATTTCAAGAAATTGATATAGATCTCTCTGAAGTATCTAATATTTCATGCCATGACAGTGAAAACGATATGGACACTATATAAAAATAACATTAAAAATAACAAAACATAAAAAAAAAATTGGTTTTTTCATTTCGTTTTTTATGTGAAACCTATAACTCGTAGAGGTTACAAGTCTTGGGTGACCCCTAATGAAATTTTTTTGAAAATATTTTTATGGAAGGTTTTAACCCTTGACCTCCCTCCAAAGTTGAATTTTAGGACCTTTTCCAAAAAAAGGGTCAAAATGGCCCATATTGGTAGGAGCTAGAGGGTTAAAGTGTTCCAAAAAAATATTCCCCGTGAAATTTTAGTTTAGGCTTCTGAAGACAAGAAGCACCCTGAATTAAGTTTTACATATAATTTTTACTATTTTTTAATTTCATTTTTGACCGAAAATTTAAAATTTGAAACCACTGTAAAAAAAAATTGTGACGTAGTGGAGCAAAAAGGGATTTGGACTTTTGTTATTGATGTCAAATACTATCGTTTGAGTTTGGTTTGGTTCACGCCCGAAAATATGTGTTGCACTGTGTTATCTAATTAACTTTCTATGGTAGAGCCAGACCAAATAAGGAGTCTTTAATTAATAAATAATTGAACATCTGGTTGTGTCAATAGCCAGTTTTCAGTTAAACTACTAGCTTCTAGCTAAGCAAAATTAATTTTAACTGCATGGTGTACATCGGCAGACTCGTCGAGCTCCAATAAATAGCGAAAAATAAGAAGCTAGAACAGACGCCAACCCTTGTAGAGTTAGAGGCTTGATCTAAAAAAATAACTGCTACTTTAATGCCATAGGATTAAATGGCCGATGAGAACATTAAGTTGTTATGAATTTGTTCGAACAAGTGTCAAATCATTTAAGACTTAAGGGAGTTATTAGACAAAAGCGATTGAAATTAAAGCATATTTTAGAAGATCTTTTCTAAAAAATTATATTATATGAACAAAAATGTAATTTGCATGTTAATTTTACATCAGTTAAAAAAACATGCGTTTGTACATATTTATTTCTGTGTCGACAATGAATAACAGCTTAAGTGTAATTTCAATGTTTTACCTGTTCAATATTTGGTCCGTTATGGTACCACAGGGGATCTACTCCTCCTCTACTAAGAACTGTCGTAAAACCACCCTGTAATAATAATAAAAAGCAGCAGACGCTTAACGTCTACCTCCTCAAGATCATAAAAAAAGAGGCTTCCTAGATTCTTCTGCCTTCTGCGGGCGAAAGCGGGGCATGAACAGAGGAGATGCGATACCGACTCCTCATCCTTGCAACTCCTGCAGAAGTCATTCGCATGAACCCCCATTCTAAGGGCATGCCTACCTATAATACAGTGTCCTGTTATCACGCCTATCAAAACGGAGAGATCTTTTCTCGCTATTTGAATGAGCTTCATCGTTCGATTTTCTGTAAAACTAGGCCACATCTGTCTAGCTGTGTTAGAGGTGGTGCTATGCTTCCACCTGAAATTAGGCAATTTTGTTGCATGTTGCCTTAGAGGCAGCTTGAGAGACGCAAGTGGCATGCCTTATGTTTCCATCTCACTATACCTCAGCCATTCCACAGCTCTATAGATAGCCATTATTTCAGCCTGGAAGACGCTGCAATGATCTGGCAGTCTAAATAAGGTTCTGATGTCCAGATCCGTTGAAAAGACGCCTCCCCCAACTTTGCTGTCAAGTTTTGAGCCATAAGTAAAAATATGCGCTCCAACTTGGTTTAGCGGCAGTAACCCGTTCCATTCTACTCTGGTTGGGATAACTGTGTGAAAGCCGTTCTCGAATGAGGGAGTGGCAATAGTGTAATCGATGCTGCTGGGAACTGCTCCTGCAAGATCGATAATGGAGGAATGACCTGTATGAGTGTAAGTCCACTGCGAGGTTGCTCTCAGGCGAATGGCTGTTTCTTGAGCCATCCTTTTTCCCATATATCAAGGGGTATTAAGCAAAAACCACATTTAGCGCTTCCGATGAAGTGGACCTAAGCGCTCCGCTGATACATACGGCCGCAGTTCTTTGTACTTTCCCTAACAATTTACAATTAGACTGTGTTTTTAGTGGTGTCCACCACTCACACCGTATAACAAGATTGGCCTCACTATAGCTGTGTAAATCAAATGTGCAATATTCGGGGTAAACCCCACGTTTTACCTATAGCCTTCTTACATGCATATAAAGCAACATTGGTCTTCCTAGTTCGCTCAAGAATATTCGGTTTCCAGCTTAATTTTCTATCCAAAATAACCTCTTAGTATTTTGCCTCTTGCACGAAGTTTAGCAGAGTGCCATCCAGACGTGGATGAATTATGCGCGGAATTTTATATTTCCTCGTAAAAAGGACCAGTTCAGTTTTTTGGGGCTTTATCCCCAGCCCAAAACTTTTTTTTTTTAACTGAAACAACGCTCAGGGGATGCCCCCTATAAATGCATAAGCATTGTGTTGATTCGAAAGATAGGTAATAGTTAGTTGGAGGGTGGATAGATGGAGTAGTATTGGTGAAGATTTGTTTTAAATTTGCACAGCTCAAAACTGCCGGGAAATACGCTCGCAGGGAGCACAACCACAAACTTACCGTGCGACTAAAAAACGAATTCTCTCGGTAATGCGAGGTTCTGTTAGACATCGAGGCAATGGTAAAGGGGTCGCTCGAACAGCTGCCCGAGTGGACCTGGGAAACACACGAGCTGGTGGAGTCAGGCCATGTATCTCCCTTGAACACTTCCTATGGTAATACCTATACAGAAGGCTTAGGCAACCAACATTGCGGCGATGCCCAAGAGAGTTGAGAGAGGATAAAATACTTTCATCCCCTATCAAATATATCGCACGACTTTTAATTCGATCCAGAAGCTCCAAATAAGATCTTGAAGCCCCTGCCCAAATGCGAATTGTACTCCATTTTCGGTCTAATATATGAGGTGTAAATCATGCGAAGATCAGCTGAGGTGAAATATTTTTTGCACCGTTTTAAAAAACCTAGGCACTTGCCCGCTTCTTTCGACACATCGAAAATATGATCATTCCAACGAAGATCACACTTGATCGATATGCCCACAACGTCAAGAGCGGCTGATTCCACAAGATCCACACCATTCATATTGAGGGGTCCTAAGGGGCAATCCATCCGCTTGTGGGTTAACATACAGCACTGGGTCTTGCTTGCATTGAACTCTACTCTATTAGCAAGACCCCACTCGGAGATTTTTTGTAGATCATTTAGGAGTGTGTCATTCATATTTTGCCTTTTTCTCTCAATCTCCATAGAGCTTGGGCGTTTTTTAAATGAGTATGAATGACAAATGCTGCTGTCGTCCGCAAACGAATGTATTGGGTTATGAGTCAACGACAGAAGGTCGTTGATAAAAACCAGAAACAAGGTTGGCGATAGAACTGAACCCTGTGGTACTCTTGCGTTAATGGCGTGCTCCTCGGACGAAATACCGTAACTTCGACTCGAATCGTTCTGTCCTTGAGGAAACACGTGATCCATCGAGCAAAGTTACCACCAAAACCATATGCAACAAGTTTTGACACGAGCGCTTTATGCCACACTCGGTCGAACGCTTTAGAAATATCCAGAGCAACAACCCTGCTCTCGCCGAAAAAGTGAACGCATTTATTCCATTCTTCGGTTAAGAACGCCATAAGGTCACCAGTAGAGCGAGCCCTACGGAAACCATATTGACGGTCACTGAGCAGTTGGTTGTGCTCCAGATAGTTCATAATGTTGAAGTTTATTACGCTCTTCATAACTTTGGAAAGCGTAGAGCATATCGCAATGGGTCGGTAATTTGCAGGGTTCGTGGCATCACCCTTTTTAGGTACCGGCTGGACATTTTCCACCTTCCAACAAGATGGAAATATTCTTGTTCTATAGGAGATGTTGAAAAGGTTGCGCAAAGGCCAAGCCAGCGAAAAAGCACACACTTTAAGCAAAATTGGCGGTAAGCCATCAGGACCAGAGGCTTTGTTTACGTTGAGATTTGTAAGGACCCTTTTAATTGCTCTCGTTCGAAAGTAGATCTCCTGCATTGCAGAAGATCCACCCTCAACAATGGGCAGTGGCTGATTGCTATCCAAGAGAGTGGAATTTCGTGCAAACAATCTAGCCAATAGGTTCACTTTATCAGCCGGGTCAGTGAAGATTTGGTGATGTTTTAAAAGAGTTGCAATCGATGACGATGACTTATTCTTCACTCTTTTAACAAATGACCAAAAATTTTTGCTCCCTTTGGGCAAAGAAGAACCTGTTCTCGAATGCGAGCGTCGTGCAGAAACTTTTTAAAATTGCATTACAGCGATTCCTTGCCTCGATGCGAAGTCTTTTTGTATTAGTATTCTTGTTAGAACGCCAATTCTGAAAGGCTTCCTCTTTGGACCTGATTGCAATCCTGCAAGTCTCATTAAACCATGAGTGATCTTTTGGTTTAATGCTTCTCATCTTATTGGGAATGAAAGACCGCATACGCAATAAAATAATTTCTTGTCCCATGGCAGCCGCGGCATTCACATTTCTATCAGCGAAACATAATTTCCAATTGAAGCTGCGATAAATATTATTTAACGCAGCCCAATTTGCCCTTCCATAAAACCACGCAGTCCTCTTCGGGGCTTTAGGCGTAGAGGTGCAGGGGTTAGAATATGGAAAAACAGCGGATATGATACAGTGGTCCGTTTTACCAAGAGGTGCGTTGACACTCACATCATATTTTTCATGATGCGAAGTCAGAAAAAGGTCAAGGATGTTATGGCTATGCATATCACTTTGAGGAAAAAAAGTGGGTTCCTTCACTAGTTGAATCAATTGGTTCGATTCAGCAAATAGCTCAACGTATTGCCCAAAAGGCGTCAGTGGGCCCGAGCGACGTAACCAAGCCGGGTTGTGGACATTGAAATCGCCTGCTACAATGATCTCACTGTCAGGAAACAACCCCAAAATATGCGTAATTGAATCAGAGAGAGAGAGTCCCGTTTGTTAAAAGTGGGCTCCCTCCCTAGATTCGGACTTCTATAAATAAAACAAAAATGTAGCAAGTGCGCGCGAAGCCTGAACCTAACCCACATTGAGCTAAACTCTGGATTGGTCACGTTCAGACTCCTCTAACACTGGTACGCCACATCCGTTCTTACAAAAAGCGCGATGCCCCTATGCAAAGAAAACAATGGCATCAAGCGGTACCCAGGTATATGAAAATATAGTATATCTGCATTCTCGGCCACCTGGGTCTCGCTCAGTGCCATTATTTGAGGCCTATGAAAAGTACAATGTACATAGACCGAGAAAAAATTCGCTCTCAGTCCATGAATATTGCAGAAATCTATGCGAAAATGACCCGACATTTCCGCACCATGCAAACATCAAACAAATAAGGGCATATAAGGTGATTAGTTACGGCTGCAAGAGAATTGCACAACATGAGCAATATAAAGAGTACTAAAGCAAGTGTTATGCCTTTACTTCAGCACAATTCAGCCCACTGTGCAACCCTTCCTACAAACGTAACTAATGGGAGAGGATAGCGGAGAAAGCGGACACGAAAGTAACAACAATAACTTACACAGCGAGGATCATAGAAAAGCCCCTCGCGTGGTCAGCAAAAAAAACTAATTCAATCCAGCGATGTTGATGCTGCATCTGGCGGCTCTCAGCAAAACAGGTTTTGCTGCTCTGATGTTGTTCATGGTTTTGTTGGAGCTGCTAAGTTGTTGTTGTTGTTTAAGTTTATGATTTGCGATTTTATTGCATTTTTTCTCTTTTCTTTTAGGCACTTATAGTTTTAGTTGAATTTTTTTTGTTTATTTTTATTTTAATTAAAGTTCACGGAAACACTTAGTTTTAACACGTTTGACACATTGTCAGCAACAATAATCACACGACGAAGCATTTTAAACAAACAATTAAAAACAATTAACTAGTAAAAATTTAAATTATTAATTAAAATTAAAGGGACGGACGGACGCACGTTAACGCCCTTCAAGTTCACAAACGCAACACCCAAATATTGAGATCAGCGAGCGCTGACCCAAGCATTTCCGAGAGAGTGTTAGGAAACTTTCCCTGTGCAGCAATAGCTACGTCATCCGCATAAGCAATCACCTTGCAACCCACCTTTCTATTTTCCTCAGAAGTACATTGACTACCAAGTTCCATAGCAAAGATAATAGAACATCCCCCTGAGGAGTGCATCTACTCACAAATCTCCTGGTCTTTGAGTCACCTTAAGATGCACTGACGACTCTGCTGCTCAGCAGGTTTTTTATCAGTACACAGATTGACTCATCCACCCGAAGCTTCATGAGCGCGCCAATGATTGCCCCCGGAAGAACATTGCTAAAGGCACCTTCGATATCCAGAAAGGCTACCATTGTGTACTCTTTATGGAAAAAGGAATTTTCTATAAAGCCTACCAGGGAGTGCAGGGCCGACCTTTCTTGTAAGCGTGCTGTGAAGCTGAAAGTAAATTTGTGTCTATGCTACAACGAATATGAGCGTCAATCAGTCTTTCGAGTGTTTTCAGCAGGAAAGATTAAAAACTAATAGGTCGGGATAAATATTACCCGCCTAAGGGATAAAGACTACCTTTACCTCCCTCCATTTTAATGGTATGTTTGTCATTTCAAGGCAACCTTTGAAAAGGACAAGAAGCCATGGAAGAATAATAGACGACGTCTGCTGTAGAGCGGCTGGAACTATACCATCAGGCCCAGCAGACTTATATGGTTTGAAACTAAACAGAGTCCATTTAATTCTGTTCTCTGATATGATTTTTGAAGGATTACTCATTGCCGGAGCCCTGTCACACCTTATGTGAGTGGGATCCACAGAGCAATCCGGGAAGTGGGTACTCAGAAGAAGATCTAGGGTCTTCTCGCAAGAGGATGTCCAAGTATCATCTGATTTCTTAAAATAGCTTAGGCAGCTAGGATTAGAAGCGAGGACCTTACGGAGTCTTGATGCTTCGGAAGATTCCTCTATATTGCCGCAGAAAAGCCTCCAAGAATTGCGCTGAGCCTTTCGAAGTGCTTTCTTAAAAATTTTTAAACTGGATTTATACTCATCCCAGCATTAAGTTCTACCCAATTTCTTAGCTTTATTAAAAATCTTCCTGCACTGAGACCTTAGATTACTAAATTCCCTTGACCATCAAGATGGTTTTGATTTACCTCTTGGGGCGCCCTTAGGGCATGAGATTTCTAAAGCCTCCTTTAGAGTCCCCGTCAGCTGCGCCACGATTGAATCTAGTTCATTATAAAAGGGGTTAACCCTTATACATTTAGGGCCGTTTTCTCATCTTACCTATAAAGTTCACTTTAAAGTTACCTTTAGCTGTTTTTCGTTTCATCATGTTGCCTTTAGTGTAACCGATATGATTAATATAACGGGAGGTTGAAGCTGTTGTAAATTTTAAACACATTAAATTTTAAGTGCTACCCATTTTGTAAACACAAAACAGCTGTTTGTCAACTTCAAAATAAATTCAATAATAATAATAAAATAAACTGGCCATTTCAGCCCTTGGAAGGACTTTGACCTAGCTTCTATTGATCAATTGTGTTGTGCGTGTTATTAAATGTTTGATCACAAATGACCGAGAACTGGACCTACGTGTTTTATGCCGACTCCGAACGGCTTATGTTCTCAAGAAGCTTTACATGGCAATTTTTACTCTCTGAGGTTTAACATTGTCTGCAGAGAGGTGACGACCCAACAGAAAAATTAATTCAATTGAAAAAACGTTCTGTCTGAGCTGGAATTGAACCCGGGCTACCGCGGTTTTTTAGCCAAGAATATTTCAAAAGCGTAAGGACTACTTTCGGAAATACGACATCGAATTTGTAAAGAGATTTCGATTAACAAAAGCAACACTGGGATTTTTTTTGGGTTGAGTTGCAGACCATTTTTTCCCGCCCAGTGGTTTATTGTAGATAGATTGGCATTCAAAGCAGAGATGCAGGTACTTACTGATTTCATATCACAACATGTAAATAGTTGAACATCATCTGCATACATATGAGTTTCACATCCGGCTAGTTGATCTGGAAGGTCATTAATGTAGATTGAAAAAATAAGCGGGCCAAGGACGGATCCTTGGGGTACTCCCCTTGAGACAAAAGAAAGCTAGATTTTGAGTCACCAGAAAAAACTGCCTGCGATCTCCCATTCACGTATGAAACGATAAGTTGAGCGGAGGTTGTTGAAAAGCTGAATAATTTTTTAAGTTTTGATATAATAATATTGTGGTCAGAGTCAAAGGCTTTTGAGTGGTCTAAAAATGTAAGGAAAATGACTTTATTTCATCTATCGCAGAACAAATATCTTCTGTCACCTCTAATAATGCTGTTACGCAGCCACGATTTGATTGGAAGCCTGACTGTCTGTCAGATAGCAATTGGCCGAAACTCTGTGCTGTTTTTTTGGGATCGGAATGACTTTCGCTCTCTTTCAGTAACTTGGAAAAATAGATTTAATTAGAACAGTGTTGAATATATGAGTTACATGAGGTAGAATTTTGGGAAGCAAAAGCCTTGCTTCCAGATTTGTCAAAAAATGGGACAAACGCCGTCAACACCAATTGCGTTGGATTTAATAGAAAGAAAGTTTTGCAGGACTTCCTGTTGATCCGCAGCTCAGAAAGAAAAGTAAATGTTATTCGTACCATGATTGTAATTTTCATAATGATTTTCATTGGGAACAGGTATCGGAATATTTACAAATTTTTGATTAAGTTTGTCAAGGTTATTCTCAACTGCCGGATAGGATTTAACTTTCCCAATTCCGATATCACGTATTTCTTTCCATTTGTTTTTACTACTCGCAGCAGATGAGAACTTATCCAAATAAAATTTTGTTTTGGCATTCTTTACCATTTACACACTCTTCTTTAGACAATTTCAGTCGTTGTACGCCAAATTTCTTCATACAATGATATTTTTTATTCCGTCATAGCTTTGACAACATTTCTTTTTACATTTTTATTTTTTTAAGTTTTAATGGGACAAATATATCAAAGAGACTAGACTATTTTCGAAGAACAAAACTTGAACATCAACGGTTAGCATGTTGTAAATTAAATCCCAGTTAACTAGATCTATAGCTGCATTGAGTGATTGTCAATGTTTCTAAAATCACGGCTGGCAAAAATTCTCCGACTAACCCTCCTAGTGGGTGCCGGCTGGAAATAACTGCTATAGTGTTTTCAATTTACTGTAGATAAGCTACTCTGTGGGACGGCGGTTAGCTATGGGGGGGACGTAATCCACAGCGCTCCGACTCTCAAAGTAATAGTGCTGCTTGGGGCGAGTCCTTCCCATCGGTGTGAGGTCATGGGCTGAATCAAGGTGTCATGCGATCCGTGCCGAGGATTGGCCAGGCTGGAGGCCCATTTAAAAAACTAGTTCAGTCCTTCATGGAGCTTCCAGATACCTGGCGACCTCCGGATGCATCTAGTTCTATCTGTGTACGCGGATCTCTGCACAGACGAACATCCCCTTCTCCGCTACTCGTGGGTCCTAGAATGCATAATTTTTTTAAACCAAAACTTTAAAAACAAGGAGTCTGGATCTCCTCAGAAACCGGCTTGTTGTAGTGCAGTTGCTGCTGCGGCAGCTCAACTCGAGACAAGGCCTCTTCTTCCGCCCATAAGGGCTTACCTAGTCGCGCTAGGGAGTTGCGCACAGCGACTAGGCTTCTCAAGCACTTAGAGAAGATGCTCGTTGAAAAGACTGTGCTATCGGACAAGCAGCTCGGACAACATCGGATAAGAGCCGTGAATGGACGTTAGGCGTCATCAGAGTCAAAGCAGCACAATCTGGAGCCGGTAAAGGTCTGTCGGTCAAGCGACAGAGATCGGAGGAGGGGAAACTAGCAGGTGATGCGAAAAAGCTGAAGGCTGCTGGTAGATTTTCTGGCCGACTCTTCAGCGATGTTGCTAGCAGTGGTGAGGTGCTCATTATCGTAGATAGGGGCGGAGGACCTTGGGGTCTTGGCAGCGAACTGGAGGTTCCAAGCCAAGCTTGCCGCCAATTATCTCGGGCTCATGGTTGAGATGCCAGGTTCTCCTTCCGACTGTTTTGCGATGGGCTGGCAACGGGGGTTTAGATTGGTAAAGTGTGCTGGTGCCAGATCTGTCACGTTTTACAAGGCGGCTATCGCCAAAGTAGGTGAAGTGTAGTCAGGCGCACGGTTGGAAGCCAGGAAAAATTCTGGAAACTCTAAGAGTTTCAACTCGAGATCTTTCTGGCCTGAAGATGGACGGTTATAAGCTGTTCTTCGCTAATGGTGTTGCGTCCTCCCGTGAGGATGCACGTAGGTCCTAATCGTGGCCCTATAAAACTTTAGCCGTATAGCCCAACAGACACATGAATCTGTTGGGTTAGGCTCTTTTGTTCGTTTTTAGCGCGAGGTGCAACAAGCACTTGAACTTGTTACAACTGGCTGCGCAATATTGTTGCGTTCTTCTACACTAGGCACTTGAGCCTATTGTAGCCGCGGTTGTCTTTCCTGTTGGCGTGTTGCAACAAGCACTTGAACTTGTTACAACGTTGCTATACTAGGTACTTAAACCTTTTATAGCGGCTGGATCCTGTAAGGAAGTGAAACTTTTATGCTCCAAGTTAAATGCCCAGACTGGTCTTGCCTAGGCTTAGTTAATAGACGGCAACTTCTTGAATCAAAACTGACAACTCCAACTGCCAACCGACTTTATTTTAGCGGGGACCAGATATTTATATCATATCTGGCCGCGCTTCTTCTTCTTCTTGAGTTTTACATACATATTACATTCTTAATTCTACTTATTGATAAATCAGCGGTTGCGTAATTTTGCCTTCCGCCTCTTGCACAATAATTTGGCTTAAATTAACTTCATTATTCTCCCACTGGAATAGCAACCTTGTCGTTGGTGTGGGGGCTTAGGTCGCTAGGATGCAGTGGGCTGGAATGACGGAAGCGCAAGCTTCTGACAGGGGTCCTAGGTCATACAGGTCGCTGCATCCTGGCGATGCACTAGTAGCTATTCACTCCTACCCTATACCCCTTTTCACTCCCCACACCCTCCCTATTCATCCCATATATAACCTCTCCTATCCCACACCTAGTCCCTCCGATGGGCCGAATCAAGGTGTTATGCGACCCGTGCCGAGGATTTGCTAGGCTGGAGGCCCATTAAAAATAGTCCAGTCCCAAACGGAGCGTACTGGATACCAGGCGCCCTCCGGTACTATCCAGCCTTACCCGCGCACAGGGACCTCTGTGGGGGTGGACCTTCCTTTGTCCTACACTCGTGGGAACTATATGGATAAACAATAAAATAAAAACAAACAAAAATCACCAGCGGCCGCCGGTGGACACAGTGAGGAGCAATCCTCACTGCGTGCCGCCAGCAGTCACACCTCCCCTATGGTTGGAGCAGGCCATAGCGGTTGCAAAGCTACTGCCAAAAATGTCACCAGGGCGGGAGCAGGCCTGGGTATAAAGACAACTACTGCCAAAAAATCCACACTACTGCGCAGGGGTGCCATAGTCGATGCAGACTCGGACTACGATAGCGCAAACTCAGTTGAGGACAGGCTTCTCCTCTCTCCGGACAAGTCAGCGGGTTCCAGCTCCTCTCGCAAGGAAGGGCCCAAGACCAAGTCAAAGGAGGGGTTGAAGGCCAAGGCCAACTACAAAGCGGCCCTTAAAATCTGCAGCCGGCTGTCAGGCAAGATTGATCTCTCTTCCAAAGAGAAGGAGTCGCTCGCCTGGGCTAAGCTAAAGGTGGAAGAGGGTCGCTTACACTTCGCGAGCAGACCAAGCTTTGCACCTACGACTTCGCAGTTCGCGAACAAAGTAGAAGAGCAGGCTGCTCAAAAACGCCAAAGATCGGTTGAAAGTGCGAAAGTCGGAGCTCCAGCAAGCAAACGACAGAAGCAGAAACCGACCACAAACACAATCCCGCAGCCTAAACAGGAGGTAAGAACCAAGGCCAGTGACGTGACTAAACGACACCTGATCGTGGCACTGATCGACCGGAGTGATCCCCTAGGCAAGATGAACCTTGAGAGATGGAAATCCGTAGAGATGAAGCTTCTCGAGGTGATGTTCGCGAGGTTGGAAGCCCAACCTGACGCTCCCATGCCCACATTCGATGGAGCAGGCTGGCTCAATGGGGTTAAGATCCAAAAGTGCAACGACGATCCAACTCTGCACTGGTTGAAAGCAGTAACCCCGACACTCCAAGGCCTATGGGAGGGTGCCCAACTGGAAGTAGTGGACAGGACTAGTATCCCGTCCCTGCCAAAAGCGAAGGTACTCTTCCCGAGAGTAGTGCCGCAGGAGTCCGCACTGAAGCTTCTACAGAAGCAAAATCCAGACGTGCCAACAGCTGATTGGAGGGTGTTGAAGGTTGCTGATCCGCTACCTGATAGTAGCGGGGGGCAGCACTACATCCTCCAAATCAACAAGGAGGCAGAGGATATCCTCTACGCGCGTTACGGGAAGATGGCGTGGGGCGTTGGTAGTGTTTATCTGCGCCTCAAAAAGCGCCACCCCAAGGACAACAACAGCAACACACTAGAGTCCGGAGAGGTGGGAAAAGACCTCGGCCTAGAAGCCGTGACCGACGCTGCCCAAGGACTTAGTCTGGTAGATGCGGGTGACGGAGGCACACCAACAAAAGTTGACCCCGTAAAGGAACCTTCAGCCTAATGGAGTTGAAGGTCCTTCAAATAAACCTGCATAAATGCAAAACCGCCAGCGCAGAACTCCTTCTCGTATTGGAGGAAGGAGGCTACGATGTGGCTTTAGTACAGGAGCCGTGGATTGCCTCGGGCAACGCGGTATCTGGCCTAAATTCACAAAACTTTGATACATTTTTCGCAACAACAGTAGAACAAGAACAGCCATCCTTATAAGGAAAGGCATCTATACTTATCTAATGTCTCATTACAGCACTGACGATCTCACTGTTGTGGCGCTAGAGGGCGACGCGGACGAGCCGATCCTGGTCGCCTCTTGCTACATGGCGCATGACGTCGACGCACCACCAGACGAGCTACAAAGAATGGTAGCAGTCGCCGGCGGGAAGAACCAAGCAGTGGTCATCGGAGCAGATGCCAATGCACACCACCCAGTATGGGGCAGCCCAGACATCAACGATCGAGGTGAGTCCCTACTTAACTTTATTCTACAATATAACCTTAGCGTAGCTAACATCGGCGAGGAACCCACGTATGTAGGCCCCACCTCGTCGAACGTGTTAGACCTAACACTATCTTCAGACAACAACACTCTGGTCACAAATTGGAGGGTGCTAGCACAGCCCTCCTCTCGGACCACAATTATATTAGCTTTAGTATAAGCTTTAACTACACTCCAGCTCAAAAGATCTTTAGAAGCCCCAGAAACACGAACTGGAACCGCTTCAGAAGTATCATTGAGACCAAATTACCAGCTACTAAACAAATTAATACGGAAGAGGGCATTGAAAGGTCACTGAAGATTCTCTCGGCCCATCTTCTCATGGCCTATCATGCCTCTTGTAAGCCCACGCGAACAAAGCGTAAGATCAGACCACCATGGTGAAATCCGAATCTTACAGAGCAAAGACGCGACCTAAAAGATTTCTTTAAACTAGCTAAAATAGCTGACCAAGAGGAAATTTGGGGGGAATACAAATGTAGGCTCAAACTTTTTAAAACAAACGTACGCAGAGCAAAAAGACACTCGTGGAAGAACTTCTGCTCAAACATAGAAAAATCTGCGGACACAGCAAGGCTCAGGAAGCTACTCTCAAAGCAGCCCTCCATTCAGAGCCAGCTACGCAAAGACAATGGCCAGTGGACGGAGAGCAGTCAGGAATCCCTCGAGGTGCTGTTAAAGGCGCATTTTCCAGGCTGTACCGAAGCTCCTAGCACTGCTACAATACGAGGGCACAGGACAACCCCGATACAGGTTCCACACGACTTAATAACGTCGGATGGAATCGTATGGGCTATAAACTCGTTCTCGGGATACAAATCTCCGGGACCAGACGGTATAATTCCTGCCATGTTGCAAACGGCTGAATCGCGAGTCGTCCCATGGCTGAAGAATATATTTAACGGATGCATCAGGCTAAACTATGTACCTGTGGCTTGGAGGACAGCGAGGGTTGTAATCTTACCGAAGGCAGGTAAGGGCAGCCATCCATGTCCGAAGGACTACAGGCCAATAAGTCTGACCTCCTTCGTACTCAAAACGCTCGAGAAACTGATTGACTTGCACCTAAGAAACAATTCAATCCAGTTATCAACCAACCAGCACGCGTACACGAAAGGGAAATCGGTTGAAACGGCACTACATTCCCTAGTAGTAACCCTAGAAAAAGCCCTCCACCACAAGGAATACGCACTCGGGGCGTTTCTAGATATCTCTGGTGCATTCAACAATGTATCAACCACCGCAATCCTTAGTGGATTACGTGCAATAGAGGCAGCACCGGCAATAAACCTTTGGTTAGACAAGTTGCTAAGCTGCAGAAAGGTGCGGGCTGAGTGGGGCACTAAATCCATGGTAAGGGAAGCTCACAGTGGGACACCCCAGGGAAGGGTCCTCTCGCCACTACTATGGAATCTTGTAGTTAATGAACTACTCGAAAAGTTCGCAGGTAGAGCCCCGAGGATAACTGCCTATGCAGACGACATAAGCATTATTATAGTAGGGAAATGTCTATCAACAGTAAGCTCCATAATGGAGAGCACACTCAAAGATGTACTTAGATGGTCAAATTCAGTCGGTCTTAGTATTAACGCAGAGAAAACTGATCTGGTTCTGTTCACGAAAAGATACAAGATACCACAGTGGATACCACCGAAATTGAACGATATACGTCTCATACCGAAAACTCACACAAAATATCTAGGAGTCGTCCTGGACAGCAAGCTGTCATGGAAAACCAACGTGGAAGAAAGGGTGAAGAAATCCACCATTGCACTATACACATCCAAAAAGATGCTAGGCAGTACTTGGGGTCTCTCACCCTTTCTGATGCACTGGATCTATGTAACGGTAGTGCGTCCTATTCTACTCTACGGGATTATTGTGTGGTGGCCGGCTGTGAACAAATCAACATTCCTCAAGCACTTGGAGAAAACTCAGCGGCAGGCAGCGCTATGCATCACGGGGGCACTGAAGTCAACTCCAACTAAAGCGCTTGAAACGATTCTAAGTATGGACCCCCTGGACATACACGCAAAACTAATAGCCGGAAAAACGGCACAACGCCTTACGGCAGCAGGCAACATGCACATTCAAAATTTTGGACATTGTACAATCGGAAAGGATCTACTTAGTAGCACGGAATACATGGTACCTCGCACGATAGTCAATTCCAAAGTACGAACTCTTCTGGGACCAAACGACTGGTGCAAAGGTATAGAACAAGCACAGCAGGCGGTCAACATATTTACCGACGGCTCCAAAATGCCTACGGGGGTAGGTGCGGCGGTGTATTGCGCAGAGCCTAATATAAGGCAGCCATATAAACTGCCGAACCACTGCAGTATCTTCCAGGCGGAAATATTTGCCATAAGGAAGGCGGCTGAGATAGCCCTCAGCATGGACACACAACACTCTAACATCAACATTTTCGTTGACAGTCAAGCGGCGATCAAATCCATGCGCTCCGCTAGCATCAAGTCCAAAAGTGTCTTGGCTGGCAGAGATGCACTAGATGCACTATGCGCTTCGAAAAGAGTGCGCATCTACTGGGTCCCTAGCCACCAGGGCATTGAGGGAAACGAGATGGCAGATGGTTTAGCAAAGGAAGGCGCCGGGCTGGAATCAGTACTCGCAGAACATGTACTTACTCCGCTACAAGAGTTGTACAGGAACCTCGAAAGAAGAGCCGCACGAGCAGTGAATCGTAGATGGAGAGATACGACAACGTGCAAGATCTCGAAAATCATGTGCAATGCACAATGCGAAAAACGAACTCTGTTCATCTTGGCACGCCCGCGCAAAGATTGCAGGACACTAGTGGGCATGCTCACTGGTTACTGCATGACGGCAGCCCACGCGAGGAAGCTTGGCATCACCACGGATGACAACTGCAGGAAGTGCAAAGAACTGGGCACAGTGGAGACTCTGGAGCACCTACTATGCACATGCCCCGCCCTACTTAGATCGAGACTAAAATACCTAGGCTCATCGACGTTCCCGTCACTTAAAGATGTAGCCAGGGTGTCTCTAGAATCCCTCCTAAGGTTTGCGAACTCAACGCAAATCTTTAAAGACTTTTAAAAACAAACACAAAGGTTCCTTCTGTTCGCTACCGGTACCACTAAGGACCTGAATTGGTCTATGTGAGCCTCACGAAGGCATCCGGTCTAACCTAACCTAACTTCATTATTAAGTTCCTATGATGCAATTTAACAGTATGTTGACATTGGTTCTTACTTTAAATATACATTCCTACATACTTATTTAATAATGCCAGCTTAGGCCGAACAAACGTACAAACATGTATAACATGTGTAATTGGGTCATATTGCCCAACGATAAATTATTACTTAAATTATTCTTATTTTGTGTTATTCGCATAGCCACAATGCGTGTATGCTAATTACAACAATAAAATCATAAAATTAATTTAATGCTTTGTCAGCATTTGACGCTGGCCGCACAGAAGTAAATTGTTGGCTTTATTTTATTGTCTTTAAATAAAATGAAAGCTGATCGCCCAGTTGTTGTTGCGGTAGATCAGTGTTAATTTTACTGTCTTATTTTTATTTTACTTGACTTTATTTATTTTACTTGACTTTATTTGTTTTATTTGACTTTATTTGTTTACTTTACTGGCCTTAGCATTGAATTCATATAAAGTGCCGCAATGCAATGAATGTTGATAGCTCGCTTTGTTGTTGCGGTGGATCAACTTTCATTGCCAGCACTTGGCTACCAGTAAACAGACAATATTTTGGGGAATGCCTCGTTGTGAGTCACAACATTCCTCCCCCCTTACACAAAGAAAATTTTCTCCTTGAAGAAGTTAAAATTTTCGTCAATTAATTTTTTGTTAATTTTGTTTGTATGCTTGTTCATTATCACCTATATTATTTCTCATTACTTTATTTCTATTCATAACATGCCGCTTTAATATTGTGTCAACAAGTTGTTTGTTAATAAGTTTTTGTCGTTAAATCTGAGTTACATTGCGTGTTTATCTTTCTTATTTGAATTATGCTTACATTGTTAAAAACAATGGCTTCTGTATTTAGTTTTAATTAATTGTTTCTACAATTTTACTAATCTATTTACTATTAAATTATGAATCCCTTACTTCCTGGCGCCTGTTGGGGGTGATTGTTGTTTTCTTGTGTATTCTTTTCTTTCAAACATTGTTTATTTCCGCGTTGTCCACCGGTGCGCCGGAAAAACTGTCACGGCGTTGAATTTCTTTTTGATTGTGGTTTTCGATTCAGATGATGTTGAAGAGTGTGTGCTGGTGCTATTGTTTTTGTTTGCCAGGAGGCTTTAGCCCTATAGCTGGTTAACCTGGTCTTCGTTTAAAGATGGGCCAGGAGACTCCACGTCTTTGCTGGTTAACCTGGTTTCTTTTTTATTGATATTGCAATTGATAAACAATTCTTTAAAGTTTTTTGTTATTTTAGTTTCTCTGTTGCATTTAATTGTTGTTTAAAATATTGTTTCTCTCGTTGTTGATAAGTTTTGTTGTTTATTATCTCTGTTTGTTAAATTAAATACTCGTACTCTTATTTTGTTTCAGGAAGGCTATTTATACTTTTTCCGATTACCTCTCCATTTTTCTGGTTCAAAAAGGTTACAGTATTAATTTTTCAGGC
This sequence comes from Dichetophora obliterata, assembly GCA_963920525.1. NCBI lineage: Eukaryota > Metazoa > Arthropoda > Insecta > Diptera > Sciomyzidae > Dichetophora > Dichetophora obliterata. Next base: position 141,073,268 of record OY986437.1, read on the forward strand.
TGTTATAAGATTATTATGCATTTTGTTGTTATATTTTTCTGCTTTAGAAAGGTTTTTATACCTTTTGTAGTTTTAACTTCTTAATATTGGATTATTGCTGTTAAGTATTATTTTTCTGAGTTTAGAAAGTTTTAGAAAGGTTTTATACCTTTTGTTGTATTATATCTCTGATTTTAGCAAGGTTTTTATATCCTTTGTTGTTTTAAAATATTATGTTGCCGAAAATGTTGTTTTACGAAAGTTTTTGTACCTTTTGTTGTTTTATAGTATTATTTTGCCAAATCTTGATGAATTGTTTGTTCTCTTTGTGTTGGGAAGGCTATTTATACCTATTTTATTAATTTTTAAAATTTTTTCTGCTTTAATAGGGGTGTTATGCCTTTTGTTGTTTTAAGTTCTCAAGATTTAAATTCTTAATTTTGTTGCTTTGAATAAAGTTGTTATAACTTTTGTTGTAATAAATTGTTAAATTTTGTTGTTTTAAATAAATTTATATTTTTGTTATATATTTTTTTTTCGCAGCACACACTTCTCGTGATTTCAGCTATTGCCCTGCTTGCTTTTCTTCTAAATGTAGCCTTTTCTGACTGCTTTCTCCATTATTTTGATTTTTGGTCCAACTGCGTCATCTTTTGTTGCACCTTCAATCTCAACAATATACGATGTTCCCTAATCTATTTTAAACATCTCTTATTCATGTTTATACAACTTTAATTTTTCCTACTTCGGTAATTATTTTTAAATTGATTTTTACTTTTCTTTTAATTTACACAATTGTTTAAACATACATGCTTTTAATGAATCCATTGTATTTAACATTTCCATAACATTTACATATTTTAATATTCTATATTATTTCTTCAATATTTTTATGCGAACTCGCACTCTATTTTATATTGTTCTTTTATCTGACTTTAAAAAAAAAATTTCTTATAAGTAAATACATTCTATTTCTTAAAAACTTTTATATATATGCTTTTCGTATGCTTTGTTTACAACCTTAAAAAACCTTAATTTTTTACTTTTATCCAATTTCTTCTTTTCAATATGTTTAATTTATAACTTTACTTAATATTTTTCCGTAGTGAAATTTTTCGTTTCCTTTAAGTTACTGTTATTTATTTATTTTATTCTTTTATTTTCAATGTATATATTTCAATTTCTTTAATTTTCAATGTCTTCGTAAATTCCTTTTTATATATATATATATTTATATATATTTCAACAACTAATTTAAATCCAAAACAAAACTTACGGAATTATTTTAAATAAAGTGGCACTATTTTGGGATCTACAAGTAGAATGCGTTGTACTAGAATTTAATCCTTGCGAGGTCTTTCTGTAACAACATCATTCACTTTGAAGATGCCAACACAATTGCCTTTTACTTTAGATTTTCTCCATTTCTTATTTTGCCACTCTAAACATCTTCCATTTGCTAACATTTATAACCATTTCTACCGTCTTTTGGTTTCACACCTTTCTTTTAACTGATTCTTCCGTGACTACTTCTTTAGACTCTATTTATTTTTAACATTGCCCTATTTTGGCCACAAATATGCTTTTACATTAACTACTTTGCTAATTTGCTTTTTATTTAATTTTTTTTTTGTTTAAATTTTGTTTTATATGAACCTTTTTCTTTACAACTTTACTAAATTTTTTACAATATAATATTTATTTTATGCTCATAATTCTATTCCTAATATGTATACTATACCATTTTCTTTTTCGCTTTACCGTACTTTCTTTATTTTATGTTATTAGATTTCCTATAAATTTTTTTTTTCGTTTTATTCTTGGCAGACGGTGTTTAGAAACCTAATATTTATTATCTCTGTTGCTGCTTACTTCTTTTTTTTTTATATAATATATCTAAATCTATTGTTTATTTTGTAAGCAGTTCACTTTTCTTTATTTGCTTGTAAAATTTTGTTTTATATGAACCTGTTTCATTATAACTCACTAAATGTATCTAATAATACTTACTTCTACGCTTTGCTCTCAGTTTCGTTTAATGTTCTAACTCTTAATCTATCTTTTTCTATTTCTAATTTTCATGAAACAATTTTTGCAAATTTTTATGAATTTTCTTTGCTTTTCCCTTTATCGCAATCTCGGTGGTTACTGGGGTTTTCACCGCTACAACTTCATATGGACCTATCCATATAGGTGCAAATTTATTTTTCCTTGCTTGATTCTTCATTAAGACTTTGTCCCCAATTCTACATTCTAATGCATTTAAAGTATTGTCGTAATATTTTTTTAGAAATTACTTTTGCACGCTCCTGGTTTTGTCTTGCCAGTTCGTGTGCTTTCTGAATTTGATACTTAATTATCTTTGCAGTATCTTCGGCATTATACACAGGACTACATTTCCTCTTTAAGTTTGTTGGCATTTCTGAGTCAAACCCATATCAAGTTTTGAAAGGTGTTTGCTTTGTTGTCGTATGCGGTGTGTTATTGTGAACGTGCATCGCAGACCACTGATCCCAATTGGACCCGTCTTCTTTTGCAAAACCTCTCAAATATTCTGCCAAAGGCCTATGACTTCTTTCTAGGGAACCATTTGCCTGCGGATGATATGGTGTAATATGTAATTTTTTAATACCTAACATTTTACATACATCTGAAAACACGCGTGAAATAAAATTTGAGCCGTTGTCTGTAATTAACACCCTTGGTGTATTGTGGCGAGTTATAATTTCGTTGAAAAATGCTTTCGATATCGTGCTTGCTTCCGCATCTGGTATCGCAACACAGGCCATATATTTCAAAAAATCATCTCGAAACGTTAAAATGTATTTATTACCAGACACAGTCTCTGGCAATATGCCGACTATATCCATAAAAACCTTCTACTTAGTGCGTCCGCATTCAAATTCTTTTTACCTGGTTTATAAATTATTTCAAAATCATACTCTGACATCTGGTGTCTAAATCTTGTTAATCTTGACGTTTGATTCTTCAGATTTGCTATGCCCCTCAATGGTTGATGATCTGTATATATCTTGAATAGCCTACCCAACAAATATGCTCTAAAATTTTTTGTCGCCCAAACAATCGCTAAAAACTCTTTTTCTATTGTTGAGTACCTTTTTTCAGCGTTATTCAATGATCTACTTGCAAACTTGTGACAAGACTGCTCCTAATGCGTCCTTACTCGCGTCTGTAGTTAGTAAAAATGGTTTGCTAAAGTCGGGATATGCCAAAATGGGTCATGAAGACACTGCTGCCTTTATTTTTTCGAACGCTTCCTAACACTTCTCTGACGATTGGAACTTATTATCCTTCTTCAGTAAATTATTTATGGGTGATGCCATCTGTGACATATTTTTTATAAATTTTCTGTAAAAATTAGCTAAGCCTAAAAATGCTTAAACCTCTTTCCCATTTCTCGGTATTGGAATATCCTTCACGCATTTTAATTTTTGTGGATCTGGTAGCGCCCCTAATTCCGAACATTTGTGTCCCAGGTATGCTTTTTCTCTGCGAAGAAACTGACACTTTTCGTATTCAATTTTAAGCTATTTTCTCTAAGTCTCTGTGTTAGAGTTTCACACAAAAAAGTAGCAGAAAACTAAGACTGGTTTTGTTGAGATGATTAAAGTAAGTGAATTTATTCAGTTCTTAACAAAAGCCCGTTACTTATGTACTAATTGTAATTTAGTGTTCATAAAAGAGAGTATGTATTAGAGATTAAAAAATAGAGACAATTATATATAGCAACAGTATTGTACAAAAGTATTTGACTTAATAATACAATTTCAACACTCCCACTTATTATTAAGTTTAATTCAATTATGATTTGACAAGTTTTAAAACTTTTATGTTTTTACAAAATAACTCAAACTTTACAGTAGATAGTGGTTTAGTTAAGGCATCTGCTAATTGATCTTGGGATGGAACAGAGCATAAGTCAAAAGATTCTTCAATATATTTTTCACGAATGAAGTGAAATACCCGAACATCGATATGCTTTGTCCTAGCATGGAATTCAGGTTTTTTGATCAGCTTCAGAGCACTTTGATTATCGATGTGCAGCGTTGGTTTTGGACATCCAGTACCAAGCAGATCAGGTATAAGCACATCAAGCCACATCAATTCTTTAACTGCTTTCGATGCAGCTACATGCTCTGTTGTACTAAGAGCTGTACATTGTTGCTTTTTTGATGACCAAGAGGTAAGACTTCTTCCAAGAAGACAGATGTGACCACTTGTTGAACGTCTTGTTGACACATCTCCAGCATAGTCTGCATTACTATAAATACAAAAAGATAAATTTTCCATAGAATATTTTAAGTCCATAGAATATTTTAAATATTTAAAAATACGCTTGACAGCCTTTATATGGCTTGCATTTGGCTTGTCCAAAAAACGGCTTACAACTCCCACTTCATAAGAAATGTCTGGCCTTGTCGCTATAGACAAGTATATGAGGCTGCCAACCGCTTCACGAAATGGATATGTTGTGACTACAGCTGAATTCTCCTCTAATATTGGAAATCTGCTTGCAAGGTCGCTGGGTGTAGAAACAGGAATTGTGTCCATCATATTGAATTTTCTTAATACACGATCTGTATAATTAGATTGACAAACAAAGTATGAACCATCTTGTTTTTGTATAATTTAAAGTCCCAAACAATAGTTAGTTTTTGATAATTTCACTTCAAAAAATTTCTTCAAGTAATTGACAAACTCATCTACATCACGATAATTTTGCACAGCAATCAATCCATCATCTATGTACAGAGCTAGTATAATTTTGACATCATTGCGGTGAAGTACAAAAACACAGGAATTAGCTTTGGATATTCTAAATTGAAAATCAGTTAACAGCTTAGTAAAGGTGTCATTCCAGCATCTCGATGCTTGTTTTAGGCCGTATAAACTTTTCCTTAATTTACATACTCGTCCAGATCCATCGTTGTATCCCTGTGGTTGATCCATAAATATTTCTTCTGTTAGATTTCCGTTTAATAAAGCTGTTTTTATGTCGTACCAGGAAAACCTCGTTGTGTGTCAACTCAATCTACACCATAGTAGGGCATCATCAGCAATGATGATGCGTTGCATGGAAGAGGATGGAATGCTTCAGGAACCTTGGATTTTTCACAATAGAATTAAATGTCTCTCAGAGCGAAAGGCCACGCTGTACCAACCAGTAACAGATGGCAGGCAACGGACTTGTATCTTGGTGAGACATGGTATACTAGCGGTACATATGCCACACCTATGTTCCCTGGATCTCACCGTTGTGAGAATTGGGGATGGTGCAGGTGCTTGTATGGTAGCTTCAGCGTATCTTCCCTACGACTCTCCAGACCAACCACCTTCAAAAGAGGTGGAGAATCTGGTAAAGTACTGTGAGGGAAGGAACATTGGAGTGATGATAGGATGTGATGCTAACGCGCACAATACTGTGTGGGGTAGCACCAACAACAACGACAGAGGAGAGCAATTGCTTGAGTTTGTGGAGAGGTACAATCTGTTGGTAGCAAATAGAGGAGCACAACCGACTTTCGTTGATGCGAGGCGAGCGGAAGTCATTGATGTAACTCTCATCTGCAGGAAGATTCTGAACAGAATAAAAAATTGGAGGGTCGTGGATAGGCTAACCATGTCAGACCACAGATCCATACAGTTTGAATTCAAGTCCGGAATCCGACGCCAGCGGAATAGCAGGAAGGTCAGGATTCCCAAGAATACAGATCCTGTGAGGCGAAGTTGAGGGAAACACTGACCCAAAAAGCGATAAAAGTACCAGGGAATACGGTGGAAGTAGAAAGTCATGTCAAACACCTTAGCTCGGTCATGGTCGAAGCCTACGAGGTGGCATGCCCAATACTTTCAGTAGACGATGGTGATCCAACGCCATGGTGGTGCACGGAACTCGAATCTCTGAAAAAGAAGGTTAGGAAGGCCTTCAATCTGCACATGAGAGGGGGAACCCCAGAAACATGGGCAAATTACAAGGCACGGAAAAGGGAACTGAAATACCTCATACGACAACGGAAAATGCAGTCGTGGAGAGACTTCTGTTCTGGGATGGAAACTATATCAGAAGCATATAGGCTTCAGAAAATGGTTTCAAAAGACCCATTCTCAAAGTGGGACTGATCCGAAAAAAGGATGGAACCATGGCAGAGAACCTATAGGAGTCCATGGAAGTTCTGATGGAGGTGCATTTTCCTGGAAGTTTTAAGTCTGATGACCCGTGGACACCCTTGAAGAAAGGAATGCACAGGGTTGACAGGCTGGAAGCCGAAAGGATGATCACTATGGACGGGGTGAGAAGTGCTATACGCTCATTTGCTCCGTACAAAACATCAGGGATGGACGGTATATTCCCTGCTATGATGCAATTGGGGGAAGATCTCATTGCACCTAGGCTGTGGGGTATATTCGTTACTTGCCTAGCGACTGGGTATGTTCCGAGAGTCTGGAGAGAGGCGAAAGTTGTCTTTCTTCCGAAGCCCGGAAAAAAAGATTATGCGGAGGCGAAGTCGTTCAGACCGATCAGCCTAACATCTTTTCTCTTGAAAACGATGGAAAGAGTGATGGTTGACTGTCTTGAGAGCACCTCGCTGATGCAAAATCCTCTGAGTAGATGCCAACATGCATATAGAGCAGGTAGGTCTACGGAGAGTGCTCTTCACGAATTGGTAAGAGTGACTGAAAAGGAGGTATTGCGATGGCCACATTTATGGACATCGAGGGTGCTTTCGACAAAATATGCTTTGGAAGGCTGCGGCAAGCCCTGACAGAACACAATGTAAGCCCAATGATAGCAAATTGGGTGGACAATATGCTCAAACACAGGGCTGTCAACATGCAGAATGGTAGAGTAAAGACTAGAGGTAGAGTAAGTAGAGGATGTCCCCAGGGCGGGGTGTTATCGCCAACCCTGTGGAACATAACTGTGGACTCACTACTGGTTAGACTGAATGAATCGGGCATTCACACGATAGGGTATGCAGATGACATTGCGTTGGTGGTCCGCGGCAAGTTAATTGACACCATCTCTGACATCATGAAGGGAGCACTCCGAATGGTGGAGGAGTGGTGTCGAGAACAAGGCCTTACCGTAAACGCAGGCAAGTCAGACAATATTCTCTTTACTAGAAAGAGGGTAGGCCTGAGGACAGAACCACTCAGACTTTTTGGAGCTGAAATCAACATGTCCACGAAAGTTAAATATCTATGGGTAACCCTTGATAGCAAACTGAACTGGAACGAGCATGTAGAAGATAGGATTCAAAGAGCCAAGAGGGTTCTGTTCCAGTGCAGACGCGTTTGTGGTCTCAAATGGGGGCTAAGCCCAGAGGCTATGAAATGGTTTTACACTATGATGGTTAGACCTGTCATCACGTATGCTTCGGTGATTTGGTGGACAAAAGTCAGCCAGAAAACCATTAAGAAGAGACTGGACAGAGTCCAACGGCTGGCGTGTGTTGGAATAACAGGTGCAATACGCACCACTCCAACAAGCGCAATGGAGGTTCTGTTTGGTATGCTGCCATTGGATTTAGAAATAAAGAAAACAGCGGCGCTGTCAGCCCTCAGGATGTTGCGAAATGCTACGTGGCATGGGGCAACGGCCCTGCATGGTCATATTCGCATCCTTGATATTGTACAGAGAGATGTCAGGGAGGCGTTTATGCTTATGGACGGAAGGCAGAGAGTAAAAATAACAGAAAAATGTTATAAAACTCTTATAACGGATGGAGCCGTTTGTGAAGAAATCGCTGGTAGCGATATCAGTATATTCACAGACGGCTCTCTGATGAATGGCCGGGCCGGGGCAGGCGTGTACTCAAAAGAGTTAAGCCTATCCTGTGTACTGAGGTTGGGGAGGTTTGTGTCTGTATACCAGGCAGAAATGCTTGGCGTAGTGCATGCGCTGGACCACCTGATAGATGGCCGGATCAGTGGCAAGAAAATTGTCGCTCTTTTAGTCTGTGATTACGTGTATGCAACGGACAGACATCACTTCCAGGTTGGCCATAGAATGTCTTACAAGACTCAATAGGTGCGCCCAGACGAATGAGCTCACACTTATGTGGGTGAGAGGACACTCTGGCATAGAACAGAATGAAGAAGCTGATTCTTTAGCAAGAGCAGGATCAGCAGAAGAATTCTGTGGACCAGAACCACGTATCGCCATAGGCGACAATATGGTGGCAGGCCTTATTAAACAATGGATGGACTCGGAACACAGTACAAGGTGGGAAGAAGCTGTTAATTGCAATCAAAGGCGGCCGTGAAGTGGTCTCGTAGTGAGGCAGCAAAAGTTATCCGATACAATCGAAGGACTTTAAGCTGGCTTACTGCACTGCTCACAGGACACGGTCCCTTCATGTACCATCTCGGGAAGATGACTCTGACCGAGGACGATGCGTGTAGGTTATGCCTAGAGGAGCCGGAAACACCAGCACACATTCTGTGCCAGTGTCCGGCGCTGGCAAGCATAAGATTGACCACTCTGGGACGCCCATTTATTGGCGAAGCTGAGATTGGTCAACTAACCTATAAGGATATGCTTGAGGTGACAAAGGATGCTTACACAAGGAGCATGCTCACGTACGAGTACTCCGAGCAGTAGTACCCTTTGTCCAATGGGGGACGAAAAGGGACCCATTGTGGTCTGCTTCGGCAAATCCCCAACTTATTATATATATGTCGAACTGATAAAGTGAAATGCCTTTACTTGCTGCAATAGCAAACATAGTACGTATTGAAGTAAATTTCGCCACAGGGCTAAAAGTTTCAAAATAATCGATATCCTCCTGCTGATTAAAGCCCTTAGCTACCAGGCGAGCTTTGTAACGATCAATTTTATTGTCAGATGACAACTTAGCTTTATAAACCCATTTACTTTTAATTATTTTACGATTCAGTGGTCGATCAACGAGATCCCATGTATTATTTTGATTATGGGCTTCCATTTCATTATCCATGGCTTTTCTGTAGTTATCAGCATCATCCGATCGTTGAGCTTCTTCATAAGTTGCTGGCTCAAGGCTACAACAAATAAAAGCATAGCCATCAAGAGCAGTGGCAGACATGACTCTTCTTTCTGTAAGGTGTCAGAGAGAGTGAATCTGTATCTGTTTGCTCTGAATGAATATTTGATTCAATACTATCTTCTAAAGGTTCTTCATCCGATGAAGCATTTATTTTAGGTGTAAAGTTTTCATTTTGTTCGACGAAAGAAGACAAGTTTGAATCAAGTTGGACAACTGAATACTCTTTAAACAAAATATCCCTCGAGATCTCAATTTTCTTCGTTCCTTGCAACCACACACAAAAACCTTTAACGTTTTCAGCATATCCTACAAATATACCTGGCTTTGACTTTCTATCCAGTTTTTGTCTTTTTTCTTTGGAAATGTGGATAAATACTTCGCAGCTAAAAATTCTAAGACACGTAAAGTCTGGTTTGCGTTCATAGGACAACTCAAAGGGGTCAAGCATTTAGTAGGGCTTGGTCCAAAACGATTTGTAATAAATACAGCCATATTAACAGCTTCTGCCCACAGACTCAGATGTAAGTTTTTTGCATGAAGCATTGTTCTTGCTAATTCAACAATAAATCGCATGTCTCTGCTCTACCATTTTGTTGTGGTGTATATGCAACACTAGTTTGGTGACAAATTCCATTTTCTTTTAGGAGTCTTTCTACTTCCTTATTTTTAGACCCTAGACCATTGTCAGATCGGAGAATGCCTATGCTGCGGTTCAAAGTAGACTTCACAAAATTAATGTAGTTTTCTATCATTCCAAAAGCCTCAGATTTTTCTTTCATAAAGTAGACTACTCTAAAGTTGGAAAATTCATCCCTAAAAAGAATTAAATATCTAGAGCCACTTATTGAAGGTACCTGCATCGGTCCACAGAGGTCGGTATGTACTAACACACATGCGGACTTAGCTCTAGAAACGCTATTGTTAAATGGAGATCTATGCATTTTTCCAAGAGCGCATGCATCACAAAAGCATCAGAGCTATCAATGAATTTGATATCGTTCCATTTTAAAATATTTCTGACATGAAATACATTCGTATGTCCTAGTCGCTCATGCCACGTTTGAAGTGACTCTGATTTATAAGAATACCATGCAGTTTCAGTTAGCTTGCAGATTTGAAATAACATTTTGTACATGCGTTGACACCGAATACCAACAGCTGCTACCTCGCCATTAGCTTTAACTATTTTACATTTTTCGGACACTTTTCAAGGGCACTTCCAGAAGAAAATAAGTTTATTTTGACATTGTTGAAATAATAAACATTGACTAGCCTCTTTTGAATCCATTCCTTGTCGTTAAAAGCTAATATACGAATGACGCCTTAATTATTAAAGCGTTAATTATACTACCATTACCTATTGTTATGGGCACTGGGTTCTCAAGTTTTTCAAATTCACTGAACCACTCTCTGTGGAAAGTCATGTACTCACTTGCACCTGAATCTAAAACCCAGTCATCAGAACAAACAACGTCAATTAAGTTTTTATTTGCACAAAAAAGAACTTCTTCGTACCTAACATTACTTTCAGAGGGATAATTCAATTGCCTAGCATCTTTATTCTTATTTGAACACTTTCATTTCCAGTGGCCATATTGATTACATGAAAAGCATTTACCTGGGCGTTTTTTCTTATAATGACTCTGGTTTCTAATGTACTTCTCTCCATAATCTTTTCTTGCGACGAGTGCATTGGCTTCTTCGCTTGTAGTTGGTACTGTTTCCAACGATGAAATTTCTGATTCCAACGCGTTTAGCCGTGTTTATTCCATAATAAGCAGAGACCTGAGATTTTCAATTGTTTGATTTTTGATATCAGTCGACTCCCAAGCACTAAAGAAATGAGAAAAACGATTTGGTAGTGTCATTAAAATCTTTGCAATAAGCATAGACGGAGAGACGATTTCTCCAACATCTCTTAATTGTTGCACTAGGCTTTCTAGCTTGCTCATGTGTGTTGCTATATCATCTTCTTTGTTTTTCTGAAAGCTATAAAAACGTTGCTGCAATAAATTTATACTTGCACTTGATTTTTGTTCATAGATTGAACAAAGTTTGGCCCACATTTCTGATGAAGTTGTACAATGCATTATGTGTATTAATGGCTGTTGTCCCACACTCGTTGCTATGACCTTTTGAGCCTTGCGGTCTTTGGTATGCCAACTTCTAACATTAACTGCATTACTTTCAGTTGCATCAGCTGCAGGCAACGGCTCATCTCCAGTTGCTACTTCAAACAAATCGCTGGCGTTTAAAATAATTTTTACTTGAAATTTCCAAATATTCCATTGATCTGCGCACAGCAACTTTTCAATTTTCATTGAATCACTATCTATTTTAGAACTTGGCAATATAAATTATTGAAAAAACGCAGTATCTATTACGAATCCGAAATTATAAAAATTTCTCGCAAAACTGTGATGCAATAACCAGACTTAAAAAAACGCGTGTCTAACTATGGGTAGCTGGGCCCATAACCTGTTAGAGTTTCACACAAAAAAGCAGCAGAAAACTAAGACTGGTTTTGTTGAGATGATTAAAGTAAGTCAATTTATTCAGTTCTTAACAAAACCCCGTTACTTATGTACTAATTGTAATTTAGTGTACATACGAGAGAGTATGTATTAGAGATTAAAAAATAGAGACAATTATATATAGCAACAGTACTGTACAAAAGTATTTGACTTAATAATACAATTTCAACACTCTGAAATACTTGTGCTTATCTTTCTCCATGTTGCTGTAAATTTTTGCCATAAATTACCACATCATCTAAATACACAAAACAATCTATTCCTTGTAATCCTGTCAGTATATTATTCATCAATCGCTGGAAAGTCGCTGGAGCTCCGGTGAGTCCAAATGGCATTCCATTGAATTCATAATGACCAAATGCTGTACTAAATGCTGTCTGGCCAGATCTAATGTTGAAAAATATCTACAGTGCCCTAATTGATCTAATATTTCATCAATCCTTGGTACTGGGAAAACTTGCTTAATTGTTGCGTCATTTACCTTTCTGAAATCTATGACTAATCTCCACTTTTTCATACCATCGCTTCCTGCTTTCTTTGGTACTAACAGCAATGGCGAATTTCAAGGTGATTTGCACGGCCTTATAATGTCGTCTTCTAACAGTTGTTCTACATGTTTTTGAATTTCTTCTCTATGTACTTGAGGTAATCTATACTGTTTTTGATTTATTGGGGCTGATTTGCTTGAACCAGAATTTCGTGTTCTATTACTGGAGTGTATATTAATTTATCACCTTCCAATAGAAAAATATCATGGTATGCCGTTATTAAATTCTCGATTGCAAACCTCTCCTCTACGTTCAAATTTTCATCTAATTTAATTGTCTGTGTTAAATTATTAATCCTTTCTTTTACCTTACACTTGTTAACTCCATACATTAAGCCTCATTTATCATTTTAAATATGTTATAATAAATGTTAAATATGTTATAATTGGAAAATTTCGGTTTATAGTACCTCGGCAAGATAACATCCTCATTATTTGAATTCAAAATTGATTCATACGCGGTAACGTTCTCTACCTTCGTTAAACTTTCTCCTAAATAAACCCCTGGCAGAATCTCCTGTTTATGTATGTACAACTACCACCGGAATTTTAGTCTCTACTTTAATTCTTACTGTTCTTATGGTCATAGCTTTTATTTTCATTTCCTCACTGTAATTAATTGAGCTTAACTCATTCATTTGTTTCAATGGTAATTTTATATTACCTCCTTCTTTGTCATATATAGTTAATGTTTTATCTATCGTATTTATTATAGCTCTATTCCATAAATTATCCCGGCCAACAACTTTTCTAGTGGAACTACGTGCAACTTAAAACTAAGATTGTTAACCTCTTCATGTTTTATCTTCACTGACCCAAGTGTTTTCACGAAACCCCCGAATGCTCCACACAAATTCTTTATATCTTTTCCCCTGTCCTCCATTGTTTTTAATGCGTTTTATTTCACTAAACTCGTGTCTGCTCCGGAATATACAAGAAGAATGAGTCTACCATTTATAGCATTCTTGCAAGGATTTTCTATAAACACATCATTAACTTTAGAGATTCCAAAACATTCACCCTTTTTCTTCTCCAGCACTGTCAGATTTTTGTGCCAATTATCATTTAATATATTTTCATTTACTTTTCCTAATACCACATCGAATTTTCCTTTTGTTACATTTTCATTTAATTTTCCTTTTACTACACTGAATTTTTCCATTATACCCCTTATCGCTCTCATAATATTTTCCAATTGTGTTCTTCTTTCTTTTATCAATTCTTCTATATCCCTCTGATCTCTTCTCATGCCACTCATGGCCATATTCACCACATATATAATTATTTGCATTATTATCAAACTGTTATAAAAAAAATTTTTTGATGTTGTCCGTTACAACTTAATTATTTTCTCTGAATTCGGGCCTACATTCACTACATTTTCTCCTGATTGGGGTGTACCTATATTTATGATCTTTTCAGATGTTAAATCTTTGGTTACTACGCTTGCTACTTGCTGAGATGTACAGACATTCACAATCTTTTCAGATGTCGAATGATCTGTTACTGAACTTTCTCCGGGCTTGGATGTACAGATGTTCAAAATCTTTTCATATGTCGAATGATCTGTTACTATCTTGTTCGGCCTGTGTTCTTTTATTTCGAGGTTCCCAGCTTATTGGCCTTTGCGGGGCCCCTGAAAGTTTCCCTGCCTATTTTCCCAATTTCTCTTGGCGTAACAGTCTTTCTCCACGTGGCCTAACTTGTTACACCATCTACATTCAATCGCTTTGTTTGGTCCCTGTTTTTGTCTCTTGTCCTCAATATTTCTGAATGGATTTTTTGAGTTAAAATTGCCCTCATAGCCCTTTCCAGCCATTTTGTCATTTCTGGGCCTACATTTTTGGGCACACCTCCACCCCTTTTCGTGCCCATATTCCTGGCATTTTGTGCAATATGGTGTGTTTCTCCTTATTAAACACACGTCCCTGGTGTGCCCTCTCTCCTGGCAAAAAGAGCACCTTATAGCTAATCTGCTATTCGTCCACTGTTTTGTATCCTCCTCCTGTATGTTACATTGCCCTCTTTGTTCTTGACCTCTTTCTCTGGGAAACCCCCTTCCCTGTTTACCCTGGTACTCTTGCCGATAGTTATTATTGCCTTGCGCAGTTCTCCCCAGCTCGCTTCCTTTTAACATGACCTCCATTTCTAATACCCTTTTCTCTAACGCTGCGAGGCCCAAACCGGTTGTCGTTAATGAAATCGTTCTGAGGTTAGGGTCGGAAACTCCCACCTTAAACGCACTAACGACCGAACTACTGAGCTGTTCCCACATGTTCCCACATGTTCCCACATGATACCGTCATCACCCACTAGATCTCTACCCCTAGACTCTATGTCACTTATTCTGTTCGCGAATGAACTTAACCTCTCCTCCGGCCTTTGGACGCAATGCGATAGTTCCATTATCAACGTATTATACGTTGTGTTTGGATATAAATATATCGTATGTTGTTGTCCATTTATTGTTTAATAAATTAATAGTACACATAAGCACTTATTTATATTTCAATATCTTTATACTTAAGACATGTTTATCATTAGTCCAAACAAAGGAAAATACAAACATAACAAACAATAAAGGCAATGCACCCAAAACTGCATGGTTAGCAGAACAAACTTTACGCTAAATCCAGGGCCAGTGCAATGTGCCTAAAAACGCTTACACTGCATAATATTTCGACAATGAACTTACTAGCATTCAAGGCTAAGTAGCAATTCATTGAACTTAGGTTGTCAGCATTTTGCATTTATGTTATTTATATTTGTATTTTCCAAATATTAAATTTTAGCTATAAATAGTTTACAAAATCAATAAACTTATCAGTACAATTATCAATATTAAAAATACACGTTGTGTTATTATTAACTCCAAATCCCAGTATAATTGGTTAATGCACCAAATATACATTGACTAGAACACGGCTCAAGTGCCTGGTCTAAAAATAGAAAATATAGTATAAAAGCATACTATACATTTTTGGTGACCCCGACGTGATCAGCAGGAAAGGATAACTGGTTCAAGTACCAAGTATCCATCGATACACTGAACACGTAATCATCTTGTCAAAGCAACAAAAGCTATTGACAATTGCCACAAGTGCTAATTGACATCCTGGTGCAAGTACCAAGAGTCAAACAACATTCAAGTCCATCACAGAAGACTTCAAACGTGATATCCTGGTTTATGTACCAGCGTTATCAACAACATCCATCAAACGTGTCCTGTAACCAGCAGACGACAGCAAACAAGCGTCATCAGACGCATCAACATACACAACAATTTTCAGTAAATCCGTGTATTGGACACAGAATTTACATCCGAAAATATATACAACAGCCAAAACATGGGCATTGATGAACTTACACTGAGACAAGATGACATTGCAGTGGCTATACAAAAAACCATAGCCAACTACAAGAAGGCGCCTCATGATCGCCGAACATCAGAGTTCATCGCAACAAAGACTAGGGAGCTGGACGAATTGTGGGTACAGTTCGAAAAACTCGACAACGCCATCCGTGACCAGCATGGCAAGGAATCCAGTCACCCGTATTTTACAAAGGATATACACAGCATTATTCGCTTGAAATACCGAGAAGCACGAGACGAGATGGACAATGCAGCGAAGGCCATCAAACTTGTTCGGGACACATCAACATTAAGGGCTGGACCAGAGTTCACTAACACAGTACGGTCGCCGCAGCCAGCTACTCGACAAATCGAAACAAACACCATGGTGGCAGCTACCATAAGTCCATCAAGTCAACTACACTCACTGATTGATAAACAAAAAAGGTCAATCGATACAGCTAGCAGATTGCTAAGCCAAGTGCTTAGTAGTTCGACACAACAAACGTCGCAATATTATGCAATGCAGGCGAAAACGGTAGAAACCCATTGGAAAGCCGCCCAGGACCTGCATCAAAAAATCTGGTTATCTGATGAACCCAGCGCATACGACTACGAGAATTTTGCCCAGATCGAGCAAACAATCACTGCGCAGATTTTGCAGCTACAGGACTTGGCCCAAGAATCAGCGACAACAATTATTCAATCATCTCCCATATCGGTCAACAGGCAAACAAGAAACATGATGACATCAGGATTAAAACTGCCTAAGGTCGAATTGCCAAAATTCGATGGCAGCTACCACAAGTGGAGACAGTTTCACGATCTATTTATGGAGCTGGTCGACAAGCAACCAATTCCAGCTTGTCAAAAGATGTGGTTTTTGAAGTCCAGCCTTTCTGGTCAGGCGGAAGGACTCATTCGGCATTTCACAGCATCAGCAAACGATTACGAAGCAGCTTGGGCGGTGGTCAAAGATCGATACGAGAATCCTCGGCTGTTGATAAATGCAACATTAAGCAGACTACTCTCCCAGCCAACAATCATCAATGATCATTCATCAGCGATCAAACTGCTCCACGACACCACCAACGAGTGCATTATGACTCTTCAAGGCCTAGGAGTAAGCACCGACAGCTGGGACCCCATTCTATTGTATATCCTAACCCAAAACCTACACAAAACCACTCACGCATTATGGGAACAATCTTTAACCCAACCGAAAGCAATACCATCTCTAAAAGAATTCTTGACTTTCCTTGAGCTCAGGTTCCAGTCGTTGGAAGCGTTAGGAGGAAGACCTAACAAGGATACGTCAGAATAAGGGCGAAGAAAGGCCTATCAGGCGTTAAGTGTCTCAGTGACGAAAGGTTCAACTTGCATAACATGCAACCAACATCACAAACTATTCCAGTGCCAAGACTTTATCAAGATGACACCAAGCCAGCGGTTAAATGCAGTCCAAAAAGCAAAGTACTGTGTAAACTGCCTGAAAAGTGGGCACAACGCAAAATCTTGCATGTCAGGCACCTGCACAAAATGCCTTAAAAAACACAATACATTGCTTCATTTGGGAGGTTCACAAGGCTCGGAGACATTAATCAGGACCAAGCAGTTGCAGTCTCCTGAAACAACGAAAGATTCTCCGGTATCACTTACAGCTGTTGAAGAACAGCAAATACAATCAACCATAGTATTGCTCAGCACGATTTCTGTGACCATAATTGATAAGTGGGGACATCAAATTCATTGCCGAGCACTACTCGATAACGGTTCACAAGCTAACTTCATAACAAGGTGGCTTGCGAACAAAATCGGTGTAAAAAGGAATCAGTGCACGATTGGAATAGAAGGCATAGGCCAAACACAGAGCCGTACCACTGAAAGGGTCAACTTGCAGCTGCAATCGAGGACGACCGGCTTCACCAAGAGAATTGAAGCTCACATTCTAACAGAGATTGTTTCCAAGCAACCATCAAGCAGCATCAATATATGTGATTGGAAAATTCCGAGCAACCTCCAACTAGCCGACCCCAATTTCTATGAGTCCAGAGGCATCGATTTACTCCTTGGAGCAGGTATCTTCTACTCAACACTATGCGTTGGACAAATACCACTTGGAGATGGACGGCCTGTGCTTCAAAATACCCTTTTTGGCTGGATAGTTGGTGGTGAATACATAAAACAAAATTCACCTAGCACAGCTATTACTTGTGGCATCTGCACCGAAGATCAGTCACTCACCGAGGCAATGGAAAAATTCTGGCGGCTTGAAGAATGCGACTCAAGTAGAGCCAACTTAACTGCGGCCGAACGACGATGTGAACAGGATTTTCTTCGAAACACTCACCAACACATTGACGGTCGATTTGTAGTGAAGTTACCATTTCAGCACGATCCAAATCAACTCGGTGAATCCAAAGACATAGCCTTACAGCGTTTCACAGCCATTGAACGCAAATTATTAAAAAACCCTGAGCTCAAGACTCAGTATGTAGCTTTTATGCGAGAGTATGGAAAACTCGGTCATATGAAGGAAATAGATGTAGAGAGCATCAAAGGTTCACATTACTTCTTACCACATCATGCCGTCCTCAAACCGGACAGCTCAACAACTAAACTAAGAGTTGTATTCGATGCATCAGCAAAAACATCAACCAATTTATCATTAAACGAAATACTAGCCACAGGGCCAGCCATACAAGAAGACGTGGTTACAACACTCTTACGATTTCGGCTGCCTAGATTTGCTTTTACAGCCGACATCGAAAAAATGTACCGACAGATATGGGTAGACAATGATCACCAAAAATATCAACTTATTTGGTGGAGAGAGGACCCATCACATCCATTAAAATGTTATAAGCTCACCACGGTAACCTATGGCACAACCTCTGCACCATACTTGGCTATGCGCACCTTGCAAGCGCTCGCTGAAAAACAAGCTCTAAAGTATCCGTTGGCAGCAGAAGTAGTAAAAACTAATTTTTATGTAGATGATGTGTTAAGTGGTTCTGATAAAATCACTACTACACTTGAAATGCAACAGCAACTACGCCTGATGTTGGGCTCCGCAGGCTTCATTCTACGAAAGTGGTGTGCAAATCACCCAAAATTACTACAAGATATCGCACCCACGGATCAAGAAGTTGCACTCAACTTTAACAATTCTCTCAATGAGAGCATCAAAACAATGGGGATCACGTGGAATCCTAAAAATGATAATTTCAAGCTGAAAATCGGAGAAACCACCACTGATCATAGAATAACCAAACGCACAGCTTTAGCAGATATATCTCGTATATTTGATCCACTAGGATTCATTGCTCCAGTAACAACCACCGCAAAAATATTTCTACAGCAGTTGTGGAAACTAAGAGTGGATTGGGATGGTGCACTCCCACAAGATCTTCACACTACCTGGCTAACATTCAAAACAGATTTCAAATTATTGCAAAGCATCAGCATCCCTCGTCATATCTTTGGCCATAAGGAAGCGAATAATCCTGAAATACATATTTTCGCAGATGCCTCAGAGCAAGCATACGGAGCTGTAGCATACATGAAGACAACACATGCTCACAACACTATAGTCGTACGATTTATATGTGCAAAATCAAGAGTAGCTCCAACAAAACAAGTAACATTACCACGATTGGAGTTATGTGCTGCCAAGTTAGCCGTAGAACTTATGCAGAAACTTCAAGAAGCCAACATCATCAAGGAATCGATTGTACACTTATGGTCTGACTCCACGGCAGTGCTAGGATGGATAAACGCAGATTCATCTCATTATCAAACTTTTGTCGCCAACAGGATTTCAGCCATTCAGCAGCATACATCTCCACAATAATGGCGACACGTGCAATCTAAAGACAATCCTGCTGATCTTATATCAAGAGGACTAACACCAAGCAAACTAATTAACAATAATTTATGGTTGAATGGTCCCCTATTTCTACATAGAGCGATAACAAGTTGGCCTCTTCAACCACCACGAGGAGAATGTCCGTTAGAGCGCAGGAAGGTAATGTCTGCTACAACGGCGACAGCTACAAACCGCACAAGAAATTGGCTTGAAGAAGTCAATCACAAAAATTCGTTTCGGCACTTGCAAAGGGTATTGGCATATGTTCTACGTTTCATCAACCATACTCGAAACCAGTCGACCAAGGCAGCAACGACAACATTATCTGCAAATGAAGTGGAAGAATCGCTGCTACTTATTGTGAAGACCATGCAACGGCAAGAATTTGACAATGATATTAGTCAATTAACTCGCTATTCCGCTGTGAGCAACAACAGCTCAATCAACACTCTAACTCCTTTCCTAGATGATAAAGGCATGTTAAGAGTGGGAGGACGTTTGGAGTCATCCAACTTAAGTTATGATGCCAGACACCCGATGCTGCTACCATACAACAACATAATTACAAAACTTTTACTAATAGATCTGCACAAGGAACACCTTCATGCTGGTCCTCAAACCCTTATGTCTATTACAAGACAAAGATTTTGGCCTCTAAAACTAAAAACCTTAGCTCGCTCCGTCACTCAAAACTGTGTTCAATGCACTAGAGCCAAACCAAAATTATTACAACAATTGATGGGTAATTTACCCGCCGACAGAGTACAACCTGCAAGACCATTTGTCACCTCTGGAGTAGATTTCTTTGGTCCAATTTGGACTCACTTCAAAATTCGAGGTAAACCACCGCTAAAATCATATGTAGCCGTATTTTGTTGTTTCGCTACAAAGGCGGTTCATTTAGAGTTGGTGAGTGATCTAACAACTGAGGCCTTTATTGGAGCGCTCAGACGTTTTATGGCTCGTCGAGGACACTGCAAGACACTATACTGCGACAATGCAACAAACTTCGTAGGAGCCAGGAACCAATTGCAAGAATTACGATCGATAATTCACGATGATAATTCACAAAAACAAATAACAAATGAATGTAATACGAAAGGAATCCATTTTTCATTCATCCCACCACGTGCACCACACTTCGGTGGACTTTGGGAAGCGGCAGTAAAATCAGCCAAAAGCTTACTCCAAAAAACCTTGGCATCCGCGTCACTAACCTATGAAGAAATGGGAACCGCCCTGGCTGAAGCAGAGGCCATAATGAATTCAAGACCAATCACTCCAATGTCATCAAATCCGAATGACTTCCAAGCACTCACCCCAGGACACTTTCTCATAGGAGAGCCTTTGACCTCGACAATCGATCCTAATGCTCAACCAAACAACGTCAAAAATCCCACCAGATGGAAACTGGTCCTGCAACTCAAGGCAGAGTTTTGGAGAAGATGGTCCAATGAGTATCTTCACAGCCTACAACATCGATACAAATGGCACCATGAATCCAGACACATCAAACCAGGCATAATGGTCATAATCAAGGATGACAACCTACCCTCCTTGAAATGGCCTCTTGGTCGAATCACGAAGGTAATACGAGGTCACGACGGACTTGTTCGAGTTGCCGACGTGCGCACAGCGACCGGAATATCACGAAGAGCAATACACAAGTTAGCACCACTTCCAGTCGATGAAGAAACTAGCGACGTCAACGAGGATGCATCGACCTCTTCGAGAACACCGCCGCACTCCACCGCAGGCACGCAGCCTCACAACAAACCTGAAGTACCATCAAAAAGGATGCGACTGCCACAACTGGCATTTAGCAACATAGTACTAATAGCCTTTTTATTACTGCCAATAATACTAGGTAATCCGATTGAGGTCACACAATTTAATAAAATTTCCGGTATACATTTCGAAGCCATAGGAAACATAAAACTAGTAACAAAGGAGTGGAATTTAATTGCTTTCTATGATATGGCACCATTTCGAGCTGAACTAGAAAGCCTGGCAAACGGAACAAGTTTTCTAAGTCAATTATGCGATCAAGTTCATCAAAGATCCACCTGCACGATCCTCGTCGACCAATTCATGCGAGCACAAGAGGAACTTAAGCAAGACAATAGTCTCCTCTATTCAAAGAAAAGATACACGAGAGGCGCGATAGATTTAATTGGCAATATTGGTAATTCTTTGTTTGGAATTCTAGATTCTGAGTATGCCGCAAAGATGGCGCAGACCATTGAACAAGTGCATTCTAACGAGGAGCATGTACGGAGTTTACTAAAGACACAAACATCGATAATGAATTCAACGATCAACATAATGAAGCATCACCAAAACGGGACTAAGATCAGATTAGGAATGATCGAGCATCAAATTGAAGAAATCGCCATTCGAATCAATATCACATCAGAAGAGGTAGTTCAAGATAAAACATTTAGACTGTTATATATAGCAGTGCAAATGACATTAACACTATCAAATCTACAACGAATACAATCGTCACTGTTGGATATTTTAATTGACACTCATCATGGGAGAATTCATCCAATGCTAATAAGCCCCCAACAATGTCGACAGGAAATAATGCGCATCAAGAATCATCTTCCATCCCAATTTCAGTTACCTGTGGAATATGACGAGCTATTGTCCTTCTACAAGCTAATGAGGGTAAAAGGAGGCGTCTCGGCCGATTATGTGATATTTGACATCAAAATACCATTGGTCAGTCAAGAATTATTTGAAGTTTTTAATGTGATACCCATTCCGGTCTTGTTCAATAATACAATGGTAACCATAAAATCAACAACCTCGGTCATGGCAGTTAACCTACATCGTGACAGATATTTTCCTACATCCTCCACGAAGCTCAAACAATGTATCAAGACAAAAGAAGATACATTTTTATGTGACAACATTCATTCGATTTATAACAAAGGAACTGTCGAACAGCCATGTGAAATCAACTTACTGCATAACAAGACCATTACTAGCTGCGAATTCATGAAAACCAATTCCAAGGAAGTCTGGATTCAAATGGAACACGCAAATCAATGGATCTTTGCCGTATCATCAACACAAATGTCAGCGGTGTGCAACAACGAAGTATTTCAACTGGCTCTAACTGGATCTGGTCGGCTCAGCCTACAACCAGACTGCACATTAAAAAATGACTTTATAACAATACAAGGACACTTCATCGTCACCACTTCCACGCATTCGTCATATACAAAATTAGGTATTATGACAGAGCTGGACGGTCCAAACAACATGGAACCATTCCTCTTGGAAACCAAAGAAGTAGCAGCGGCAGATCAGCTCAGCCAATTAACAGCACTTCAGCGTGAAATAGCGAATCTACGCATCGACGATTATGACAATGTTCGACCACATGATATTCATCAATACGTCGTAGGCTATTCATGTGTCTTCATCATCGTTTGCGTCGTAATGTGGGCTGTGTGGAAACGAATTAAAAAACTCCACAACAAGGATCGAGTTTCACCACAACCAGCACCAAGATACAACGTCAACACACGTGATATCGTTCAACCTGAAGTTATCACAACATATGAAAGATAAGGTTGATCGACAGTCGCTCAACGCCGGGGAATATGTTTGGATATAAATATATCGTATGTTGTTGTCCATTTATTGTTTAATAAATTAATAGTACACATAAGCACTTATTTATATTTCAATATCTTTATACTTAAGACATGTTTATCATTAGTCCAAACAAAGGAAAATACAAACATAACAAACAATAAAGGCAATGCACCCAAAACTGCATGGTTAGCAGAACAAACTTTACGCTAAATCCAGGGCCAGTGCAATGTGCCTAAAAACGCTTACACTGCATAATATTTCGACAATGAACTTACTAGCATTCAAGGCTAAGTAGCAATTCATTGAACTTAGGTTGTCAGCATTTTGCATTTATGTTGTTTATATTTGTATTTTCCAAATATTAAATTTTAGCTATAAATAGTTTACAAAATCAATAAACTTATCAGTACAATTATCAATATTAAAAATACACGTTGTGTTATTATTAACTCCAAATCCCAGTATAATTGGTTAATGCACCAAATATACATTGACTAGAACACGGCTCAAGTGCCTGGTCTAAAAATAGAAAATATAGTATAAAAGCATACTATACACGTTGTCTCCTTAAGATACTTCGCTTTGATTGTCCCATAGAGATCCCCAACCTTACCGAATCTCTTACTCCTGCAGAACTCAAACGCCTCCCCATGTAGCCTTTGTAGTGTGCTCTCGTTATACACACTGCCGACCCTAAGTTTCGTTGTTATAAACAGCAACATATTGAGTGACTAATAAGTTAGCACTACATTATCGGCGTGTGCTGCACTCAGTGCATGCGAATATTTTCATTACTCTCTCAATATTGTTGACCGTGCCAAATTAACATTCGTCAAACCAAAAATATGTAATTTGAATCCTTTCCATGATTCAAATTCAATATGCAAGAACGAAACGCAACATAGGTTATAATTATATTAATTAACTAGAGAAGTATGACCATAGATTAAGACTACTAAGTAAGTTTTGTAAAAATGTTATAAAAGAGCCAAGATGGCCAACAATAAATCAGACTTTAATTAACTACACAAGTTGGCAGATCTCTGCCTTGTTCAGTTTATTTTAAACTCTGTTGTCTAACTCTCTGTTTGCCTTGGACAAAGTTCAAGTCGGCAAACACTGTAGCCTATAGCGAAGGCAAACTCTGCCGCTATAACACAATAATACGATCCTTAATATATCTTAAATAAAACGATATTAAATCAAATATAACTTGGCGATCCTAAAAACTATATAACATGGCGATCCTAAAAAGTATATAACATGGCGATCCTGCAGGTCTAATCTGGAATCTTATTATACTGATGGAAGAATATATACCGCAGAAAACAACGACATCAGCAGCGAACAGCCCAATTCCAGTCTACATACCACAACGAATCGGTCCGAAAGCAATTTCAGTAGACGAATACAAAAAAAGACAGTTGCGACGGTAGGAAGAAAAACTAACAGCAATTGTACCGACGGAAATACCAATCACCAAGAAAAAACGAGGTGGCGCAAAGGTAAGACAACGCAAACGTCTGGCATACCTCCTAGCCATAACCCGAGAACCACAGCAACCAAGCTGGGACATTGCAAACTTAATTTGGGAAGAAATCAACACTCTCCGCAAACAGCTTAACAAGAAAAACTAATGGGCAGCATTTTGGCTACAACTGGAGCAATAGTAAACCCACAAAACAAAGACGAGGACATGATGAAGGAAGAAATAATCATGAACACCAACAATAATAACAGCAATGGTAATAGCAACAACCTGGACAAAAGCAGCATCATCGAAATCATCTGTTTTGTATTTATAATAATCATTATTATACGTAACACAATAGTTTATTTTAAAAACTACGTCAAAAAACAACTAATCAAAAATTCACACATTATTACCAATGTCTGAATAACACTTCAAAAATAAAAAATATTTTTACGATCAAACATTTTGTAATAGATGGAAAGAATAATTAAAGAGGCAGAAAGAATTTATAAAAATATAAGAAAAAGTTATGCTAGAGGCTACACAAGAGCCACATTAATATCCAAACAGCAACAGCTAGAAGATTTAAAAGAACAATTTGACTTATTAGCAAGTCAAAACAAAGGTAGCAAAGAATTAGTAGCTTTAAAATTAGAGTTCAGTAACATTCATTTAAATTGCCAAAAATTAATTTTAGAACAACTTAAAACAGCTGAAGATCATAATGAATTAGAAGAAGAAGAAGACGAAGAAAAATCTGATACAGAACAAACACCAATAATGGCATCCTTAAGTTTAGAAACTGCCTCAAAGGCATTGCCCACTTTTTCAGGAAACTTTAATGAGTTAGATAGTTTTCTCATTACAGCTGAATTAGTAAATAAAACATTAAGTAGTGAAGGTAAACTAGATTTTTTACAGTATGTTTACCATGCAAAATTAACAGCTAATGTGCGCACCTCATTGGGTAGCTATTTGAAGTCATCAAGTTTTGAAATTTTAAAACAACAGTTGAAAGCTAGATACAAAGACAACACAACCATAGCTCAACTACAGACTAGACTTAACAATTTACAACAACGGAACCTACGAATAAACACCTACAAAGAACAATTACTAAATATAATAGAAGGTTTAAACAGACTAGGAGTTGAAAGTTTAGGAACGCAAGCGACAGAAACCGAGAAAAATGTCGTAATAAAATGCAATAACAAAATTGCACTCGATGCATTTAAAAAGGGACTGAATGAAAACTTAAAAACAACCATTTACGCGGCGCGACCAAAAGATTTATTAGAAGCAACAGAATTAGCACTCGAACTTGACTTCGCCAAATGCAATCATGCACTTTCAGCGGTCATTTAACCAACATCGAAACAATGTCAATAACCGCAGTAATATGAGACAGAATTTAAGCACACAACGCAATTTCAATTTATTCAATTCGAACAATAGGCACAATGAACCCAGAAGATATAACAATAATTTCAACCAAAATTACAATCAAAACGATTACTATGACAGAAATTTGAACCACAACAACAACGTCAATAGAAACCGTAACAACAGTAATCGTTCTAACCAAGACAGAAACAGCAACCAAAACAGAAATCAAAACAACAACAGCAACTGTAATGGCAACAGATACACAAATAACCAAACAAATAGAAACATACGCATAATACATAATGAGGGAAACTACCAAGGCTCGGAAGACACGGTTTTTCCAGACAGCCAAAAGTAAAGATTTTTAAAATTTCGGATAAAAATTCTAATTTTATAAAAATAAATTACAAGAACAACATAACGACTTTTCTCATTGACACAGGTGCTGACATTTCTTTATGCAAGCTTAGTAAAAAACTGAATGATGATTTTTAGAACCCTGACGAAAAATGTAAGTTAACAGGTATTATGCACGAAGAAATTTTTTCATTAGGTAGCATAAATCTAAAACTTAATTTTGGGGAGGAATATTGCGAACATGAGTTTCAATTGGTAAATTCAGAATTTCCAATCGAAACCGATGGTATATTAGGCAGAGATTTTCTGAATAAGTTTCTTTGCAAAATTGACTATGAAACATTCGTTATTTCAATTTTAATTAATGAGTCACATATAATATTACCAATGCACTCGAAATCACATAACACACTAATAATAAAAGTGCCACCAAGAACAGAAATTATTCAACCTATCAGATTACAACTAACCGAAGATAAGGTGATTTTTAATAAACAGATACAAGAAGGTATTTTTCTCAGTAATTTAATAGCTCCGAAAAACGGCTGACACACCTACAAATTTTAAATACAACAAATGACGAAGTAATATTAAATGGTATTGAGTTGGAAACTGATTCTTTAGACAAATACGACATTTTAAATTATAATAGCAAAAAACATACACACTCACAAAAACGTTTAAGTAAGATCTTGGAAACACTAAACATACAATGACACAAAAATTAAAGACGAACTACATATTATTTTCAAGAAATATCAAGACGTATTCCACCTAGATAACGAACCTCTAACAACAAATAATTTTTATAAACAAAACATCACGACAACAGACAACATACCAGTATACATAAAAAACTACAGACTGCCACACATTCAAACAGACGTGATAAATGAACAAGTTCAGAAAATGCTAAAGGATGATATTATCGAACCATTGCTCAGTCCATACAATACTCCACTCCTTCTGGTACCAAAAAAGAACACGGCGGACAAAAAGAAATGGAGACTTGTAGTAGACTTTAGAAAGTTAAACGACAAAATTGTCAATGACAAGTTCCCTTTAACGAGACTAGAAGATATTCTAGACAAATTAGGTAGAGCGAAATGGTTCTCAACACTCGATATGACCAGTTCATTTCATCAAATTGAACTAGAGAACGAATCACGACCTTTGACAGCTTTTTCTACGACAAACGGACATTTTCAATTTCAGAACCGACCCAGCTAAATACGATACTGTAAAAAATTATCCAACTCCGAAAAACGCAGATGACGTTAGGCGATTCGTTGCATTCTGCAACTTTTATAGAAAATTTATTCAAAATTTTGCAGACATTGCAAAAAGTTTAAATGCATTATTAAAGAAGTCTTGTAAATTTGTTTGGTCTGAAGAATGTCAAATTGCTTTCGATACACTGAAAGAAAAATTAATAACTCCACCTTTATTACAATACCCAGATTTTGACACGCCGTTCATTCTAACGACTAATGCTTCAAATTATGCTTTGGGCGCAGTATTATCGCAAGGCGAAATATCTAAAGATTTACCAATATCTTATGCCAGCAAATCTTTGCAAAAGCATGACTTGAATAAACCAGTTATTGAGAAGGAATTATTAGCTATTCAGTGGGGAATAAACTTTTTCAAGCCATACCTTTACGGCAGAAAATTTACAGTTATAACTGACCACAGACCACTAATCTCTTTATTCACTCACAAAAACCCTTCCTCAAAAATGACGCGGATTCGACTAGAGCTTTGTGACTATGACTATGACATAATATACAAAAACAGGTAGCATGAACACTAACGCAGACGCACTCTCAAGAATCCAACTAGACTCTGAAACTTTAAAAGAAATGATACCACAAGAAAACGATGAAAAGATAAAAAGAACGTTAATTATTACAAGAGGCATGGCAAATAAAGAAGCCATTAAAAATAATGAGGCAAATGATAATAGCAATGAAAAAATCTTTGTAGATGGTGACAATACCCAGAAGTCTGATCAACTTCTGATATGGGATTGTACATCAATTAGTGACGTAAAGAATATGAAGAATTTAAAATTTTATACGGCCAAAAATAATGAAAATAATATATATATTGAAAGTAATATAGTGCACGTAGCGATTAGCGATAATCCATCGAAACCAGTTTCGTTTTCGGAGAAGCTAAGATCTAAACATAATAATTTAAAAATGCATGCGGGATACAGCGATAATTCAACGAATCTAGATTCGATTTTGAAGAAACTGATATCTAAAATGAAAAATAAGAATATTGAAGAACTAGCGCTAGCAAACAATGATAAAATATTCAAATTGTATACAAATAAAGAATTTAAAGCTTATACAAAGATACAACAAAATATTCAAAAAGGAAAAAATCCTCAAAGTTCTCAATTAAAAATACTAATTTATGACCCACCAAAAAGAGTACAAGATGACCTTACAAAATTCAAACTAATCAACGATTACCATAACACAGGCCACCTAGGTGTCAGAAAATCATTAATAAAACTAAAATAAAGATATGTTTGGAAAAACATGGGCAAGATGGTAAAGAACTTAGTGTCACGCTGTGATATATGTGCAAAAAGTAAACAAACACTTCACACAAAAGAACCACTCACGCTAACAGACACCCCTAACAATAGTTTTCAGACATTGTCAATTGACACTGTAGGACCATTACGAATTTCAAACGAGTACCGCTACATACTGACTGACTCGAAAGTTACCTGAGCGATATGCGTACTAAGTTGAATTTTGCTCTAAATAAGGCAAAAGAAATGCTCATACGAGCTAAACAAAAGCGTACTAATAAGAATTTGGACTACACAAATACACTAAGAGCAGAAATAGGAGATTTAGTTTTACTTAAAATAGAAGATAGAAATAAACAACAATTACCGTATAAGGCCCCATTTAGAATATTAGATAGATTAGGAGTTAATACAACAAAAAAAAGTATTATATTACTCTATATTATATATATATTTGGTGCACAACAAACTTTTTAATTTTGATTTATAATTTTTATTTTTTTAATATATTTTTTTATAACTGTTTATTTGAAAATATTTTATTCAACTGAAATTTTCAAATGAAAATTTCTGATTGATACAAATATGAATATTTATACAAATGTTTTTATAATAACAAGTATTTATAACAAAGTGTAAATAAATTAACATAAGAATAATATAAATGCTAAGTTGAGGTAAGTAAGATGTAAATTAATAATCAACAATAGGTAAGTACAATGTAAGTTAAGAATCAACGAGAAGGTAAGTAAAATGTAAGTTGAAAATCAATGTAACAGAAGATAAGTAAAATGGAAGTTAGGAATTCAACTAATGTGGTGATGCAACTTAAAGTTATTGAGTCACCACATTATTCCCCCTCCTTTTTAAAAAAAATTTTGGTAGTATTCGCTAACAGGTTAAAGTGTACTTTTTTAGTATCTTTATGTTTGGTTAACTGTGTCTGTGCTGTCTCAGTGTCTAGGGAGGCTGGTTTTATTCTATCGATGTTGACTGTTGTGTTAGTGTTATGTCTACGAATTGTGAAATATTTTGGTATTCTCTCAACCACTTTGAAGGGGCCATCGTACGGTTCTTGTAGTGTTTTGCGGATCGTGTCGTTGCGTACGAAAACAAAGTTACAAGTACTGAGGGCTCGAGGTATATACGATTGGAAGTTAGTGTTATGATGCGTAATGTTTGTTTTTTTGTTTTCTACTACCTCTTTAAGTTTGGCTAAGGTGTCCGATGGATTAAAATTCTGACTGCTATGTATTACTAGTTGCTGTGGTAGCCTGCGTGTTTGCCCAAATACCATCTCAGCGGGTGAAGCTTTAATGTCGTCTTTGACCGTGGACCTGAGTCCTAGAAGAATTAGTGGCAACTCTGTGTACCAATTTGTCTGATTGTTGCTTGCTATTATAGACGTCTTCAGTTGACGATGAAACCTTTCTACAATCCTGTTAGCTTGTGGATGATAAGCAGAAGTGGTAATGTGTTTGCTTCCTAGATTCTTAACGAAGTTTCTAAAAGTTGTGGACGTGAATTGAGGTCCTCGATCAGTGGTAATTTCCAAAGGAACTCCGAAACGTGAGATGTATTCTTTTTGGAGTGTATCTACGACAGTGTTAGCGTTAGTATCTTTAATTGGATACGCTTCGGGCCAACGTGTGTTTCTGTCAACTAGGGTAAGCAAATATCTGTAACCTTGTAATATTGGTAAGGGACCAACTATATCGACGTGAACGTGTTCAAAACGTCCGTGTGGAATGTCTATCTTTTGTGGGATTGTCTTCGTATGTTTGTGTATTTTGGCTCGTTGGCATCTAATGCATTCTTGTGACCATTTATTGATTTGTGCGTTCATTTTAGGACAAAAATATCTTTGTGTAATGAGTTTTCGAGTAGCTCGTGTACCTGAGTGTGAAATGTTATGTATTTGTTCGAAAATTTGTTTGCGTAATGTTTGTGGGATATATGGACGTGTTTCTGAATTAGTTTGTTCGCACCAAATTTTAATGTTAAGTATTGGTATGTGTACTTGTTCTAGTTTGTAAATATGTTTGTTTAGTATTTCTTGTAGTTCTGAATCTATATTTTGTTCTTTGTGTAGAGTTTTGAGATTAATCTCTGAGGTTGTGAAAGTCTCTATCTCAGCTCTTGAAAGTGCGTCTGCTACGGTGTTATCTGTACCTTTAATGTGTCTGATGTCGTTGGAAAACTGTGCGATGTATTCTAAATGTCGTATTTGTCTTGGACTTCTTTCAGTTTTTGAATGTAATGCTGAAGTTAGTGGTTTGTGATCCGTGTATATGGTAAATGTGCGTCCTTCTAAATAGTGTCTAAAGTGTTTAATTGTGAGGTAAATGGCTAGTAGTTCGCGATCGAACGTGCTGTATTTTATTTCTGTAGTAATTTTTTTGAAAAGAATGCCAGTGGTTCTGTTTTTTGATTATGTTCTTGTTGTAAGACTGCGCCTATAGCAGTGTTTGATGCATCCACCGCGATAGAAAGTTTTGCTTTACTATTGAAATGTTTAAGTAGTGTTTCCTTAGCGAAACTTTCTGTTATCTCTGCGAATGCTTGTGCTGTGTTTTCTGTAAATGTTAAGTGTTTGTCCTTTGTTTTTGTTGCTGTAGTTACCATTTCGTAAATGTGTGTGAGTGTGTGTGCTAGTTTTGGAATGCATCTGTGGTAGTAGTTAATCATCCCGATGAATTTTTGCATTTGTTTGACTGTTTCTGGTTTTGGGTAGTCTTTTATGCATTGAATTCTATCGGGAGATGGTTGTATGCCTTTGTTTGAAATTGTGTAACTTAGAAAATTTATTTTGTCCACGCCGAAAATACATTTATTGGGTTTGATGTTTAGTCCGTAATTGTCTAGTTTTTCAAAAACTAAATTTAGGTGTCTAATGTGTTCTTCTTCTGTCTCACTGGCCACTAAAATGTCATCAAGGTATACGAAAACGAAGTCTAGTTCTCTTAGTCCTTCGTTGATAAATCGTTGGAATGTTTGAGCTGCGTTTCGTAAACCGAATGGCATTCTTAGAAACTCAAACATTCCGAACGGTGTGGTGATTGCAGTTTTATGTATGTCTTCTGTAGCCATGGGTATTTGGTGGTATGCTCTGATTAAGTCTAATTTTGAAAATATGTGTTTATTGTGTAAGTCTATACTCAAGTCGTGTATGTGTGGTAAAGGGTAGCGGTCTGGAATTGTAATTGCGTTAAGTCTTCTATAGTCACCACAGGGTCTCCAGTCATTCACATCCTTTTTAGGTACCAAGTGTAGAGGAGACGCTGACATGGAGTCTGAAGGACGACAAATGCCTACTTTAATTAAAAAATCAAATTCTTTTTTAGCAATTTTGTATTTGTTAGAGTCAAGGCGTCTGGGTCTGGAAAAAGGTAGCTGTCCTTCTGTAGTTATATGGTGTACTGTTTTGTGTTTAACTGGTTTGTTGTAGTCTGCTTCTGTAGTCAGTGATGGATAATTTTTGAGTATATTTGTGTATTTGTTTTCTAGTGAAATTAGTTTAGGTAATGATGTTCCTGTGAATGCTGTGATGGCGTTGACTGTTAATTGTGTAAGTGGATCAATGAGCTTTTTGTGTTGTAAGTCTATTAGGAGTCCGTATTTTGTTAAAAGATCTGCTCCTATGATCGGTCGTGTGATGTCTGCTAATATGAATGTAAAAAAGTCACGTCTTAGTTTTAAATTTACGTTTAGTAATTTCTTGCCAAAAGTCGCAATCGTGCTACCGTTAGCTGCTGTCAGTATTAAGTCTGAATTTTTTTGGTGGGGTCTAAATTTATTTACGGGAAGTACTGATACTTCAGCTCCGCTGTCTATTAAAAAATTTATGTGGTTATCATTGTCATAAATAAAAAGACGGCGTGTTAGAATTGTTTGACTTCCATTATTAGCCGTCGCAATTATGGAGTCACCTAGTTTATCGAATTGTGTTGTGTTGTGTTGTGTTGAGTGTCGTTTTGTCTGAATGAACATGGTTGTTCACATCGTCTAGCTGCCCTACCAAATCTAAAGTGGTATCTGCATACCCAGTTAACAGGTCGTGATATGCTTCTTGAAGGGGATCTACGTTTTGGGTATCTTTGGTAATTTGTTTCTCGTGAATTATTACGATATCGATCGTTTTTTAGTTCTTGGACCTCAATTGCCAGTTTGTTGAAACTTGTTACAATCTTTGAGGTCGTTTCGGCAAACGATTGCGTAATCATTGTGAGTTCAGTAGATTTAGGGATGCGTTGGGTATCATTGCCAACTGAAGCTACTTCTGTTTCTGACATAACTTCCCACAGTTTGTCAGCTAATCTCAATAATTCATCTAAGTCTTTGTGATTAGATCCGGTCAATGCTATATTGAGACTTTTAAGGAGCTTTCGTAGCCAAATTTTAGAGATTAATTCACTATCAACTGTGGTACCGGCCAACATGAGTAGTGCTCTATAGAATTGAGATGGTTTTTGGTCACCCATCTCGGTGCCAGACAGAATTTTGTCGAACCTCTTAGTCTCGCTCAGAGTGTGTCTATCGATTAATGTTCTTTTTCAACCTTCATATAAATTTGAAGACGGAGGTTTT
Organism: Dichetophora obliterata; assembly: GCA_963920525.1. Classification (NCBI taxonomy): domain Eukaryota; kingdom Metazoa; phylum Arthropoda; class Insecta; order Diptera; family Sciomyzidae; genus Dichetophora; species Dichetophora obliterata. The sequence goes on from OY986437.1 coordinate 141,106,565, forward strand.
TGAATAAAGTCGAGCACCGTTATGATTACCTCTTGAGGTAGAGCTGTAACAAGGTATTCGTACTTTGTTTTGTCAGTGGAAATTCCTTTTGATTGAAATTGAATTTCTGCATGGACGAACCATGCGTTGTCCAAAATTGTGGCAATTTAACTGATGCCGCTTGAATTTCTGACCGCATTGGAGTGTCAAATGGATTGACGAAATCAGTCTGTAAATGTATAAGGGGACGATGGTCGCCTTCGCCAAAGTGAGCGAGAGGGTCAGAAGTTTGTGAAGGTATAGGTGTTTGCCTAGGAACGGGTGGTGGTGTGTGTGACAGATTCATAATTTCCTAAAATGTATGCCTATTAGTGTATTTCCTAACTTGTGTTGCCCTAGTGCAGTGGAGTGCCTACGAATATGATACAATTGGTTTCTTACGTCCCGATTGTATAATATTCGTTAAAAGAAGCTAAGTGTGTACCTCGTGAGAAACTAGAATAACAAGGCAACCTGAAAAAATTTTTATAAAATGTAACAAACAAAAAGGATTTACATAAATTGTCAAAAAAAATTTAACACAGTATACAAAAATATTTTTTTATGTAGAAAGAAAATTGTTGTTGCTGCTAATGTTGTTGTTGTTGTTGCTGTTAATGTTGTTGTTGTTTCTGCTGCAAATGTTGTTGTTGTTGCTTTTATTGCTGCTGTTGTTGTAGATGTTGTTGTTATTACTGCTACTGTAAATGTTTTGTTGTTGTTGTTGTTTAGTTTTTGTTGTTGTTGTTGTGGCTTTGGCTAGTGGAAACGACGACTAATGAGGAACTTGAAGTGGAGGTGGCGTTGACGGGTATTTTTTGATGTATAAATTTAGTTGTATTAAGCGATTCTGGTAATTTTCCTCTTGATTTCTGTATATTGAATAATATTGATGGCGTGGTTGACACTGTATCTGTGAAAACATACGGATCCTCACGAGTTCTTATTGGTGCACTTGCATTTGTTGTTGTAAGTCTGGCTGCTTGCTGACATGACATGAGAGTTGAGACTAATGCGTTCCTTGGACGTATGCGTAGGAGGCGACTTCCGTATGCAGCCAACTTTTTGCAAATGTTGTGCAAAAGTAGTATGACGGAAATTCGAGGACGGCAAGGTTGTTGATATATTAGGGAGAGCAGGTGCTACAGGCGTTGGCGATGGTAGCGAGGCCGGAGATGTTGACGGACTCACTATGGTTTCCAAAAGCAGTGGCGTTTGCCAGAGCGACGGTGCTGGCAATGAAGTTTGATGCTGTTGTAACTGCGACTGCTGTTTTTGCTATTTTGGACGCACAATGCCGATACTTGTAGTTGTTGGTTTTTATAATTCGCTCCTGGCAGGATCGCCAGTATTTGGTGCACAACAAACTTTTTAATTTTGATTTATAATTTTTATTTTTTTAATATATTTTTTATAACTGTTTATTTGAAAATATTTTATTCAACTGAAATTTTCAAATGAAAATTTCTGATTGATACAAATATGAATATTTATACAAATGTTTTTATAATAACAAGTATTTATAACAAAGTGTAAATAAATTAACATAAGAATAATATAAATGTTAAGTTGAGGTAAGTAAAATGTAAATTAATAATCAACAATAGGTAAGTACAATGTAAGTTAAGAATCAACGAGAAGGTAAGTAAAATGTAAGTTGAAAATCAATGTAACAGAAGATAAGTAAAATGGAAGCTAGGAATTCAACTAATGTGGTGGTGCAACTTAAAGTTATTGAGTCACCACATATATATATGTGCTCTATTACATCACCACATAGAAAAATCTCTACAGCCTATTTTACCTGTTCGTTACATTGATACTTACCTTTTAGTTACATTAATACTTACCTTTTGTTATGTTGTAGTTACATTAATACTTACCTTTTGTTATATTGTACTTACCTTTAGTTACATTAATACTTACCTCTTTGTTATATGGTACTTACCTTTAGTTTTATTAATAACGTATTTTACTTACACTTGCCTATAAAACACTTGTTATAAAAAAAACATTTTGAATTATATTCAGTTAGTATAATTTCAGAAATTTTCATTTTGAAAATTTCAGTTTCATAAATTTGTTCGAAGAAAATTGTAGCCAAATAAAAAGTTATAAAGTAAAAAAGTTTGGAAATAAAAAAATTAAATTTAAACAAAATATATAAAAGTTTGCACCAAAACTGGCGATCCTGCTCGATCCTGCGTTCCTGTTTTCAATCATATTGGAAAACATATTGTTACCAATAACAAAAAGAATTACTGCAGAACCATCATCTCTGCTACAACTTCTCAACCAGAAACAACTAAACCAAACCATCAACATACCAAATCAAATCGCTTTTAGAAGGACCACAAACTTTAAATAACAAATACAGCCAACCTTGGATCATGTGCCACGCCAAAACAAACGCCAAGTTAACAGCCAACAAAACGACCACAGTCGAAACTACAACAACAATAACAGCAGCCATAAAAACAACAAAACCAGCTAACGACCTCTTTAATGACTGCGTAGCACAGCGAACACGCTCAAAAAACAGTCTCATCCGAAGAGCCCAGCACAAGTCGTCACAGCAGCACCAGCAACTCATACGCTCTCACCTACTCGTCGTCACACGCTCACCTAAGCACCAATACTAGTGTACCGTCAAGCAGCTATCGCACTAATACAGCCATAAACGCTCCAACAACAACCAAAACGCAGCAGACACGGTCACTGCGTACAACAACGGCAGCGACGTCAACGCCAACAGCGGCGCTAATAGCAGCAGCGACGTCAACAGCAACAACACCAACAATAAGAACAACAACAACATTTGCAACAGCAACAACAATAACGTCAACAACAACAATTTTTTTTACATGAAATTTTATATTTTGTAAAAACCTATATTTATTTTTCTATTGACATTTATAAAATATTTTTTCAGGTTGTGTATCACTCTAGCTCATCACGAGGCACACAACATAGCTTCTTAAACGAATTTTAGACGATAGGGTCGTAAGAAACCTATCGTCTAACTTTCGTAGGCACTACACTACACTAGGGACATAGGTACACTTAAAAAAAGGGAAGAGTTAGAATTTTCTAATTTTCTAGAGTTAGAGTTAGAGTTAGAAATGTGGATAAATACTTCGCAGCTAAAAATTCTAAGACACGTAAAGTCTGGTTTGCGTTCATAGGACAACTCAAAGGGGTCAAGCATTTAGTAGGGCTTGGTCCAAAACGATTTGTAATAAATACAGCCATATTAACAGCTTCTGCCCACAGACTCAGATGTAAGTTTTTTGCATGAAGCATTGTTCTTGCTAATTCAACAATAAATCGCATGTCTCTGCTCTACCATTTTGTTGTGGTGTATATGCAACACTAGTTTGGTGACAAATTCCATTTTCTTTTAGGAGTCTTTCTACTTCCTTATTTTTAGACCCTAGACCATTGTCAGATCGGAGAATGCCTATGCTGCGGTTCAAAGTAGACTTCACAAAATTAATGTAGTTTTCTATCATTCCAAAAGCCTCAGATTTTTCTTTCATAAAGTAGACTACTCTAAAGTTGGAAAATTCATCCCTAAAAAGAATTAAATATCTAGAGCCACTTATTGAAGGTACCTGCATCGGTCCACAGAGGTCGGTATGTACTAACACACATGCGGACTTAGCTCTAGAAACGCTATTGTTAAATGGAGATCTATGCATTTTTCCAAGAGCGCATGCATCACAAAAGCATCAGAGCTATCAATGAATTTGATATCGTTCCATTTTAAAATATTTCTGACATGAAATACATTCGTATGTCCTAGTCGCTCATGCCACGTTTGAAGTGACTCTGATTTATAAGAATACCATGCAGTTTCAGTTAGCTTGCAGATTTGAAATAACATTTTGTACATGCGTTGACACCGAATACCAACAGCTGCTACCTCGCCATTAGCTTTAACTATTTTACATTTTTCGGACACTTTTCAAGGGCACTTCCAGAAGAAAATAAGTTTATTTTGACATTGTTGAAATAATAAACATTGACTAGCCTCTTTTGAATCCATTCCTTGTCGTTAAAAGCTAATATACGAATGACGCCTTAATTATTAAAGCGTTAATTATACTACCATTACCTATTGTTATGGGCACTGGGTTCTCAAGTTTTTCAAATTCACTGAACCACTCTCTGTGGAAAGTCATGTACTCACTTGCACCTGAATCTAAAACCCAGTCATCAGAACAAACAACGTCAATTAAGTTTTTATTTGCACAAAAAAGAACTTCTTCGTACCTAACATTACTTTCAGAGGGATAATTCAATTGCCTAGCATCTTTATTCTTATTTGAACACTTTCATTTCCAGTGGCCATATTGATTACATGAAAAGCATTTACCTGGGCGTTTTTTCTTATAATGACTCTGGTTTCTAATGTACTTCTCTCCATAATCTTTTCTTGCGACGAGTGCATTGGCTTCTTCGCTTGTAGTTGGTACTGTTTCCAACGATGAAATTTCTGATTCCAACGCGTTTAGCCGTGTTTATTCCATAATAAGCAGAGACCTGAGATTTTCAATTGTTTGATTTTTGATATCAGTCGACTCCCAAGCACTAAAGAAATGAGAAAAACGATTTGGTAGTGTCATTAAAATCTTTGCAATAAGCATAGACGGAGAGACGATTTCTCCAACATCTCTTAATTGTTGCACTAGGCTTTCTAGCTTGCTCATGTGTGTTGCTATATCATCTTCTTTGTTTTTCTGAAAGCTATAAAAACGTTGCTGCAATAAATTTATACTTGCACTTGATTTTTGTTCATAGATTGAACAAAGTTTGGCCCACATTTCTGATGAAGTTGTACAATGCATTATGTGTATTAATGGCTGTTGTCCCACACTCGTTGCTATGACCTTTTGAGCCTTGCGGTCTTTGGTATGCCAACTTCTAACATTAACTGCATTACTTTCAGTTGCATCAGCTGCAGGCAACGGCTCATCTCCAGTTGCTACTTCAAACAAATCGCTGGCGTTTAAAATAATTTTTACTTGAAATTTCCAAATATTCCATTGATCTGCGCACAGCAACTTTTCAATTTTCATTGAATCACTATCTATTTTAGAACTTGGCAATATAAATTATTGAAAAAACGCAGTATCTATTACGAATCCGAAATTATAAAAATTTCTCGCAAAACTGTGATGCAATAACCAGACTTAAAAAAACGCGTGTCTAACTATGGGTAGCTGGGCCCATAACCTGTTAGAGTTTCACACAAAAAAGCAGCAGAAAACTAAGACTGGTTTTGTTGAGATGATTAAAGTAAGTCAATTTATTCAGTTCTTAACAAAACCCCGTTACTTATGTACTAATTGTAATTTAGTGTACATACGAGAGAGTATGTATTAGAGATTAAAAAATAGAGACAATTATATATAGCAACAGTACTGTACAAAAGTATTTGACTTAATAATACAATTTCAACACTCTGAAATACTTGTGCTTATCTTTCTCCATGTTGCTGTAAATTTTTGCCATAAATTACCACATCATCTAAATACACAAAACAATCTATTCCTTGTAATCCTGTCAGTATATTATTCATCAATCGCTGGAAAGTCGCTGGAGCTCCGGTGAGTCCAAATGGCATTCCATTGAATTCATAATGACCAAATGCTGTACTAAATGCTGTCTGGCCAGATCTAATGTTGAAAAATATCTACAGTGCCCTAATTGATCTAATATTTCATCAATCCTTGGTACTGGGAAAACTTGCTTAATTGTTGCGTCATTTACCTTTCTGAAATCTATGACTAATCTCCACTTTTTCATACCATCGCTTCCTGCTTTCTTTGGTACTAACAGCAATGGCGAATTTCAAGGTGATTTGCACGGCCTTATAATGTCGTCTTCTAACAGTTGTTCTACATGTTTTTGAATTTCTTCTCTATGTACTTGAGGTAATCTATACTGTTTTTGATTTATTGGGGCTGATTTGCTTGAACCAGAATTTCGTGTTCTATTACTGGAGTGTATATTAATTTATCACCTTCCAATAGAAAAATATCATGGTATGCCGTTATTAAATTCTCGATTGCAAACCTCTCCTCTACGTTCAAATTTTCATCTAATTTAATTGTCTGTGTTAAATTATTAATCCTTTCTTTTACCTTACACTTGTTAACTCCATACATTAAGCCTCATTTATCATTTTAAATATGTTATAATAAATGTTAAATATGTTATAATTGGAAAATTTCGGTTTATAGTACCTCGGCAAGATAACATCCTCATTATTTGAATTCAAAATTGATTCATACGCGGTAACGTTCTCTACCTTCGTTAAACTTTCTCCTAAATAAACCCCTGGCAGAATCTCCTGTTTATGTATGTACAACTACCACCGGAATTTTAGTCTCTACTTTAATTCTTACTGTTCTTATGGTCATAGCTTTTATTTTCATTTCCTCACTGTAATTAATTGAGCTTAACTCATTCATTTGTTTCAATGGTAATTTTATATTACCTCCTTCTTTGTCATATATAGTTAATGTTTTATCTATCGTATTTATTATAGCTCTATTCCATAAATTATCCCGGCCAACAACTTTTCTAGTGCAACTACGTGCAACTTAAAACTAAGATTGTTAACCTCTTCATGTTTTATCTTCACTGACCCAAGTGTTTTCACGAAACCCCCGAATGCTCCACACAAATTCTTTATATCTTTTCCCCTGTCCTCCATTGTTTTTAATGCGTTTTATTTCACTAAACTCGTGTCTGCTCCGGAATATACAAGAAGAATGAGTCTACCATTTATAGCATTCTTGCAAGGAATTTCTATAAACACATCATTAACTTTAGAGATTCCAAAACATTCACCCTTTTTCTTCTCCAGCACTGTCAGATTTTTGTGCCAATTATCATTTAATATATTTTCATTTACTTTTCCTAATACCACATCGAATTTTCCTTTTGTTACATTTTCATTTAATTTTCCTTTTACTACACTGAATTTTTCCATTATACCCCTTATCGCTCTCATAATATTTTCCAATTGTGTTCTTCTTTCTTTTATCAATTCTTCTATATCCCTCTGATCTCTTCTCATGCCACTCATGGCCATATTCACCACATATATAATTATTTGCATTATTATCAAACTGTTATAAAAAAAATTTTTTGATGTTGTCCGTTACAACTTAATTATTTTCTCTGAATTCGGGCCTACATTCACTACATTTTCTCCTGATTGGGGTGTACCTATATTTATGATCTTTTCAGATGTTAAATCTTTGGTTACTACGCTTGCTACTTGCTGAGATGTACAGACATTTACAATCTTTTCAGATGTCGAATGATCTGTTACTGAACTTTCTCCGGGCTTGGATGTACAGATGTTCAAAATCTTTTCATATGTCGAATGATCTGTTACTATCTTGTTCGGCCTGTGTTCTTTTATTTCGAGGTTCCCAGCTTATTGGCCTTTGCGGGGCCCCTGAAAGTTTCCCTGCCTATTTTCCCAATTTCTCTTGGCGTAACAGTCTTTCTCCACGTGGCCTAACTTGTTACACCATCTACATTCAATCGCTTTGTTTGGTCCCTGTTTTTGTCTCTTGTCCTCAATATTTCTGAATGGATTTTTTGAGTTAAAATTGCCCTCATAGCCCTTTCCAGCCATTTTGTCATTTCTGGGCCTACATTTTTGGGCACACCTCCACCCCTTTTCGTGCCCATATTCCTGGCATTTTGTGCAATATGGTGTGTTTCTCCTTATTAAACACACGTCCCTGGTGTGCCCTCTCTCCTGGCAAAAAGAGCACCTTATAGCTAATCTGCTATTCGTCCACTGTTTTGTATCCTCCTCCTGTATGTTACATTGCCCTCTTTGTTCTTGACCTCTTTCTCTGGGAAACCCCCTTCCCTGTTTACCCTGGTACTCTTGCCGATAGTTATTATTGCCTTGCGCAGTTCTCCCCAGCTCGCTTCCTTTTAACATGACCTCCATTTCTAATACCCTTTTCTCTAACGCTGCGAGGCCCAAACCGGTTGTCGTTAATGAAATCGTTCTGAGGTTAGGGTCGGAAACTCCCACCTTAAACGCACTAACGACCGAACTACTGAGCTGTTCCCACATGTTCCCACATGTTCCCACATGATACCGTCATCACCCACTAGATCTCTACCCCTAGACTCTATGTCACTTATTCTGTTCGCGAATGAACTTAACCTCTCCTCCGGCCTTTGGACGCAATGCGATAGTTCCATTATCAACGTATTATACGTTGTGTTTGGATATAAATATATCGTATGTTGTTGTCCATTTATTGTTTAATAAATTAATAGTACACATAAGCACTTATTTATATTTCAATATCTTTATACTTAAGACATGTTTATCATTAGTCCAAACAAAGGAAAATACAAACATAACAAACAATAAAGGCAATGCACCCAAAACTGCATGGTTAGCAGAACAAACTTTACGCTAAATCCAGGGCCAGTGCAATGTGCCTAAAAACGCTTACACTGCATAATATTTCGACAATGAACTTACTAGCATTCAAGGCTAAGTAGCAATTCATTGAACTTAGGTTGTCAGCATTTTGCATTTATGTTGTTTATATTTGTATTTTCCAAATATTAAATTTTAGCTATAAATAGTTTACAAAATCAATAAACTTATCAGTACAATTATCAATATTAAAAATACACGTTGTGTTATTATTAACTCCAAATCCCAGTATAATTGGTTAATGCACCAAATATACATTGACTAGAACACGGCTCAAGTGCCTGGTCTAAAAATAGAAAATATAGTATAAAAGCATACTATACATTTTTGGTGACCCCGACGTGATCAGCAGGAAAGGATAACTGGTTCAAGTACCAAGTATCCATCGATACACTGAACACGTAATCATCTTGTCAAAGCAACAAAAGCTATTGACAATTGCCACAAGTGCTAATTGACATCCTGGTGCAAGTACCAAGAGTCAAACAACATTCAAGTCCATCACAGAAGACTTCAAACGTGATATCCTGGTTTATGTACCAGCGTTATCAACAACATCCATCAAACGTGTCCTGTAACCAGCAGACGACAGCAAACAAGCGTCATCAGACGCATCAACATACACAACAATTTTCAGTAAATCCGTGTATTGGACACAGAATTTACATCCGAAAATATATACAACAGCCAAAACATGGGCATTGATGAACTTACACTGAGACAAGATGACATTGCAGTGGCTATACAAAAAACCATAGCCAACTACAAGAAGGCGCCTCATGATCGCCGAACATCAGAGTTCATCGCAACAAAGACTAGGGAGCTGGACGAATTGTGGGTACAGTTCGAAAAACTCGACAACGCCATCCGTGACCAGCATGGCAAGGAATCCAGTCACCCGTATTTTACAAAGGATATACACAGCATTATTCGCTTGAAATACCGAGAAGCACGAGACGAGATGGACAATGCAGCGAAGGCCATCAAACTTGTTCGGGACACATCAACATTAAGGGCTGGACCAGAGTTCACTAACACAGTACGGTCGCCGCAGCCAGCTACTCGACAAATCGAAACAAACACCATGGTGGCAGCTACCATAAGTCCATCAAGTCAACTACACTCACTGATTGATAAACAAAAAAGGTCAATCGATACAGCTAGCAGATTGCTAAGCCAAGTGCTTAGTAGTTCGACACAACAAACGTCGCAATATTATGCAATGCAGGCGAAAACGGTAGAAACCCATTGGAAAGCCGCCCAGGACCTGCATCAAAAAATCTGGTTATCTGATGAACCCAGCGCATACGACTACGAGAATTTTGCCCAGATCGAGCAAACAATCACTGCGCAGATTTTGCAGCTACAGGACTTGGCCCAAGAATCAGCGACAACAATTATTCAATCATCTCCCATATCGGTCAACAGGCAAACAAGAAACATGATGACATCAGGATTAAAACTGCCTAAGGTCGAATTGCCAAAATTCGATGGCAGCTACCACAAGTGGAGACAGTTTCACGATCTATTTATGGAGCTGGTCGACAAGCAACCAATTCCAGCTTGTCAAAAGATGTGGTTTTTGAAGTCCAGCCTTTCTGGTCAGGCGGAAGGACTCATTCGGCATTTCACAGCATCAGCAAACGATTACGAAGCAGCTTGGGCGGTGGTCAAAGATCGATACGAGAATCCTCGGCTGTTGATAAATGCAACATTAAGCAGACTACTCTCCCAGCCAACAATCATCAATGATCATTCATCAGCGATCAAACTGCTCCACGACACCACCAACGAGTGCATTATGACTCTTCAAGGCCTAGGAGTAAGCACCGACAGCTGGGACCCCATTCTATTGTATATCCTAACCCAAAACCTACACAAAACCACTCACGCATTATGGGAACAATCTTTAACCCAACCGAAAGCAATACCATCTCTAAAAGAATTCTTGACTTTCCTTGAGCTCAGGTTCCAGTCGTTGGAAGCGTTAGGAGGAAGACCTAACAAGGATACGTCAGAATAAGGGCGAAGAAAGGCCTATCAGGCGTTAAGTGTCTCAGTGACGAAAGGTTCAACTTGCATAACATGCAACCAACATCACAAACTATTCCAGTGCCAAGACTTTATCAAGATGACACCAAGCCAGCGGTTAAATGCAGTCCAAAAAGCAAAGTACTGTGTAAACTGCCTGAAAAGTGGGCACAACGCAAAATCTTGCATGTCAGGCACCTGCACAAAATGCCTTAAAAAACACAATACATTGCTTCATTTGGGAGGTTCACAAGGCTCGGAGACATTAATCAGGACCAAGCAGTTGCAGTCTCCTGAAACAACGAAAGATTCTCCGGTATCACTTACAGCTGTTGAAGAACAGCAAATACAATCAACCATAGTATTGCTCAGCACGATTTCTGTGACCATAATTGATAAGTGGGGACATCAAATTCATTGCCGAGCACTACTCGATAACGGTTCACAAGCTAACTTCATAACAAGGTGGCTTGCGAACAAAATCGGTGTAAAAAGGAATCAGTGCACGATTGGAATAGAAGGCATAGGCCAAACACAGAGCCGTACCACTGAAAGGGTCAACTTGCAGCTGCAATCGAGGACGACCGGCTTCACCAAGAGAATTGAAGCTCACATTCTAACAGAGATTGTTTCCAAGCAACCATCAAGCAGCATCAATATATGTGATTGGAAAATTCCGAGCAACCTCCAACTAGCCGACCCCAATTTCTATGAGTCCAGAGGCATCGATTTACTCCTTGGAGCAGGTATCTTCTACTCAACACTATGCGTTGGACAAATACCACTTGGAGATGGACGGCCTGTGCTTCAAAATACCCTTTTTGGCTGGATAGTTGGTGGTGAATACATAAAACAAAATTCACCTAGCACAGCTATTACTTGTGGCATCTGCACCGAAGATCAGTCACTCACCGAGGCAATGGAAAAATTCTGGCGGCTTGAAGAATGCGACTCAAGTAGAGCCAACTTAACTGCGGCCGAACGACGATGTGAACAGGATTTTCTTCGAAACACTCACCAACACATTGACGGTCGATTTGTAGTGAAGTTACCATTTCAGCACGATCCAAATCAACTCGGTGAATCCAAAGACATAGCCTTACAGCGTTTCACAGCCATTGAACGCAAATTATTAAAAAACCCTGAGCTCAAGACTCAGTATGTAGCTTTTATGCGAGAGTATGGAAAACTCGGTCATATGAAGGAAATAGATGTAGAGAGCATCAAAGGTTCACATTACTTCTTACCACATCATGCCGTCCTCAAACCGGACAGCTCAACAACTAAACTAAGAGTTGTATTCGATGCATCAGCAAAAACATCAACCAATTTATCATTAAACGAAATACTAGCCACAGGGCCAGCCATACAAGAAGACGTGGTTACAACACTCTTACGATTTCGGCTGCCTAGATTTGCTTTTACAGCCGACATCGAAAAAATGTACCGACAGATATGGGTAGACAATGATCACCAAAAATATCAACTTATTTGGTGGAGAGAGGACCCATCACATCCATTAAAATGTTATAAGCTCACCACGGTAACCTATGGCACAACCTCTGCACCATACTTGGCTATGCGCACCTTGCAAGCGCTCGCTGAAAAACAAGCTCTAAAGTATCCGTTGGCAGCAGAAGTAGTAAAAACTAATTTTTATGTAGATGATGTGTTAAGTGGTTCTGATAAAATCACTACTACACTTGAAATGCAACAGCAACTACGCCTGATGTTGGGCTCCGCAGGCTTCATTCTACGAAAGTGGTGTGCAAATCACCCAAAATTACTACAAGATATCGCACCCACGGATCAAGAAGTTGCACTCAACTTTAACAATTCTCTCAATGAGAGCATCAAAACAATGGGGATCACGTGGAATCCTAAAAATGATAATTTCAAGCTGAAAATCGGAGAAACCACCACTGATCATAGAATAACCAAACGCACAGCTTTAGCAGATATATCTCGTATATTTGATCCACTAGGATTCATTGCTCCAGTAACAACCACTGCAAAAATATTTCTACAGCAGTTGTGGAAACTAAGAGTGGATTGGGATGGTGCACTCCCACAAGATCTTCACACTACCTGGCTAACATTCAAAACAGATTTCAAATTATTGCAAAGCATCAGCATCCCTCGTCATATCTTTGGCCATAAGGAAGCGAATAATCCTGAAATACATATTTTCGCAGATGCCTCAGAGCAAGCATACGGAGCTGTAGCATACATGAAGACAACACATGCTCACAACACTATAGTCGTACGATTTATATGTGCAAAATCAAGAGTAGCTCCAACAAAACAAGTAACATTACCACGATTGGAGTTATGTGCTGCCAAGTTAGCCGTAGAACTTATGCAGAAACTTCAAGAAGCCAACATCATCAAGGAATCGATTGTACACTTATGGTCTGACTCCACGGCAGTGCTAGGATGGATAAACGCAGATTCATCTCATTATCAAACTTTTGTCGCCAACAGGATTTCAGCCATTCAGCAGCATACATCTCCACAATAATGGCGACACGTGCAATCTAAAGACAATCCTGCTGATCTTATATCAAGAGGACTAACACCAAGCAAACTAATTAACAATAATTTATGGTTGAATGGTCCCCTATTTCTACATAGAGCGATAACAAGTTGGCCTCTTCAACCACCACGAGGAGAATGTCCGTTAGAGCGCAGGAAGGTAATGTCTGCTACAACGGCGACAGCTACAAACCGCACAAGAAATTGGCTTGAAGAAGTCAATCACAAAAATTCGTTTCGGCACTTGCAAAGGGTATTGGCATATGTTCTACGTTTCATCAACCATACTCGAAACCAGTCGACCAAGGCAGCAACGACAACATTATCTGCAAATGAAGTGGAAGAATCGCTGCTACTTATTGTGAAGACCATGCAACGGCAAGAATTTGACAATGATATTAGTCAATTAACTCGCTATTCCGCTGTGAGCAACAACAGCTCAATCAACACTCTAACTCCTTTCCTAGATGATAAAGGCATGTTAAGAGTGGGAGGACGTTTGGAGTCATCCAACTTAAGTTATGATGCCAGACACCCGATGCTGCTACCATACAACAACATAATTACAAAACTTTTACTAATAGATCTGCACAAGGAACACCTTCATGCTGGTCCTCAAACCCTTATGTCTATTACAAGACAAAGATTTTGGCCTCTAAAACTAAAAACCTTAGCTCGCTCCGTCACTCAAAACTGTGTTCAATGCACTAGAGCCAAACCAAAATTATTACAACAATTGATGGGTAATTTACCCGCCGACAGAGTACAACCTGCAAGACCATTTGTCACCTCTGGAGTAGATTTCTTTGGTCCAATTTGGACTCACTTCAAAATTCGAGGTAAACCACCGCTAAAATCATATGTAGCCGTATTTTGTTGTTTCGCTACAAAGGCGGTTCATTTAGAGTTGGTGAGTGATCTAACAACTGAGGCCTTTATTGGAGCGCTCAGACGTTTTATGGCTCGTCGAGGACACTGCAAGACACTATACTGCGACAATGCAACAAACTTCGTAGGAGCCAGGAACCAATTGCAAGAATTACGATCGATAATTCACGATGATAATTCACAAAAACAAATAACAAATGAATGTAATACGAAAGGAATCCATTTTTCATTCATCCCACCACGTGCACCACACTTCGGTGGACTTTGGGAAGCGGCAGTAAAATCAGCCAAAAGCTTACTCCAAAAAACCTTGGCATCCGCGTCACTAACCTATGAAGAAATGGGAACCGCCCTGGCTGAAGCAGAGGCCATAATGAATTCAAGACCAATCACTCCAATGTCATCAAATCCGAATGACTTCCAAGCACTCACCCCAGGACACTTTCTCATAGGAGAGCCTTTGACCTCGACAATCGATCCTAATGCTCAACCAAACAACGTCAAAAATCCCACCAGATGGAAACTGGTCCTGCAACTCAAGGCAGAGTTTTGGAGAAGATGGTCCAATGAGTATCTTCACAGCCTACAACATCGATACAAATGGCACCATGAATCCAGACACATCAAACCAGGCATAATGGTCATAATCAAGGATGACAACCTACCCTCCTTGAAATGGCCTCTTGGTCGAATCACGAAGGTAATACGAGGTCACGACGGACTTGTTCGAGTTGCCGACGTGCGCACAGCGACCGGAATATCACGAAGAGCAATACACAAGTTAGCACCACTTCCAGTCGATGAAGAAACTAGCGACGTCAACGAGGATGCATCGACCTCTTCGAGAACACCGCCGCACTCCACCGCAGGCACGCAGCCTCACAACAAACCTGAAGTACCATCAAAAAGGATGCGACTGCCACAACTGGCATTTAGCAACATAGTACTAATAGCCTTTTTATTACTGCCAATAATACTAGGTAATCCGATTGAGGTCACACAATTTAATAAAATTTCCGGTATACATTTCGAAGCCATAGGAAACATAAAACTAGTAACAAAGGAGTGGAATTTAATTGCTTTCTATGATATGGCACCATTTCGAGCTGAACTAGAAAGCCTGGCAAACGGAACAAGTTTTCTAAGTCAATTATGCGATCAAGTTCATCAAAGATCCACCTGCACGATCCTCGTCGACCAATTCATGCGAGCACAAGAGGAACTTAAGCAAGACAATAGTCTCCTCTATTCAAAGAAAAGATACACGAGAGGCGCGATAGATTTAATTGGCAATATTGGTAATTCTTTGTTTGGAATTCTAGATTCTGAGTATGCCGCAAAGATGGCGCAGACCATTGAACAAGTGCATTCTAACGAGGAGCATGTACGGAGTTTACTAAAGACACAAACATCGATAATGAATTCAACGATCAACATAATGAAGCATCACCAAAACGGGACTAAGATCAGATTAGGAATGATCGAGCATCAAATTGAAGAAATCGCCATTCGAATCAATATCACATCAGAAGAGGTAGTTCAAGATAAAACATTTAGACTGTTATATATAGCAGTGCAAATGACATTAACACTATCAAATCTACAACGAATACAATCGTCACTGTTGGATATTTTAATTGACACTCATCATGGGAGAATTCATCCAATGCTAATAAGCCCCCAACAATGTCGACAGGAAATAATGCGCATCAAGAATCATCTTCCATCCCAATTTCAGTTACCTGTGGAATATGACGAGCTATTGTCCTTCTACAAGCTAATGAGGGTAAAAGGAGGCGTCTCGGCCGATTATGTGATATTTGACATCAAAATACCATTGGTCAGTCAAGAATTATTTGAAGTTTTTAATGTGATACCCATTCCGGTCTTGTTCAATAATACAATGGTAACCATAAAATCAACAACCTCGGTCATGGCAGTTAACCTACATCGTGACAGATATTTTCCTACATCCTCCACGAAGCTCAAACAATGTATCAAGACAAAAGAAGATACATTTTTATGTGACAACATTCATTCGATTTATAACAAAGGAACTGTCGAACAGCCATGTGAAATCAACTTACTGCATAACAAGACCATTACTAGCTGCGAATTCATGAAAACCAATTCCAAGGAAGTCTGGATTCAAATGGAACACGCAAATCAATGGATCTTTGCCGTATCATCAACACAAATGTCAGCGGTGTGCAACAACGAAGTATTTCAACTGGCTCTAACTGGATCTGGTCGGCTCAGCCTACAACCAGACTGCACATTAAAAAATGACTTTATAACAATACAAGGACACTTCATCGTCACCACTTCCACGCATTCGTCATATACAAAATTAGGTATTATGACAGAGCTGGACGGTCCAAACAACATGGAACCATTCCTCTTGGAAACCAAAGAAGTAGCAGCGGCAGATCAGCTCAGCCAATTAACAGCACTTCAGCGTGAAATAGCGAATCTACGCATCGACGATTATGACAATGTTCGACCACATGATATTCATCAATACGTCGTAGGCTATTCATGTGTCTTCATCATCGTTTGCGTCGTAATGTGGGCTGTGTGGAAACGAATTAAAAAACTCCACAACAAGGATCGAGTTTCACCACAACCAGCACCAAGACACAACGTCAACACACGTGATATCGTTCAACCTGAAGTTATCACAACATATGAAAGATAAGGTTGATCGACAGTCGCTCAACGCCGGGGAATATGTTTGGATATAAATATATCGTATGTTGTTGTCCATTTATTGTTTAATAAATTAATAGTACACATAAGCACTTATTTATATTTCAATATCTTTATACTTAAGACATGTTTATCATTAGTCCAAACAAAGGAAAATACAAACATAACAAACAATAAAGGCAATGCACCCAAAACTGCATGGTTAGCAGAACAAACTTTACGCTAAATCCAGGGCCAGTGCAATGTGCCTAAAAACGCTTACACTGCATAATATTTCGACAATGAACTTACTAGCATTCAAGGCTAAGTAGCAATTCATTGAACTTAGGTTGTCAGCATTTTGCATTTATGTTGTTTATATTTGTATTTTCCAAATATTAAATTTTAGCTATAAATAGTTTACAAAATCAATAAACTTATCAGTACAATTATCAATATTAAAAATACACGTTGTGTTATTATTAACTCCAAATCCCAGTATAATTGGTTAATGCACCAAATATACATTGACTAGAACACGGCTCAAGTGCCTGGTCTAAAAATAGAAAATATAGTATAAAAGCATACTATACACGTTGTCTCCTTAAGATACTTCGCTTTGATTGTCCCATAGAGATCCCCAACCTTACCGAATCTCTTACTCCTGCAGAACTCAAACGCCTCCCCATGTAGCCTTTGTAGTGTGCTCTCGTTATACACACTGCCGACCCTAAGTTTCGTTGTTATAAACAGCAACATATTGAGTGACTAATAAGTTAGCACTACATTATCGGCGTGTGCTGCACTCAGTGCATGCGAATATTTTCATTACTCTCTCAATATTGTTGACCGTGCCAAATTAACATTCGTCAAACCAAAAATATGTAATTTGAATCCTTTCCATGATTCAAATTCAATATGCAAGAACGAAACGCAACATAGGTTATAATTATATTAATTAACTAGAGAAGTATGACCATAGATTAAGACTACTAAGTAAGTTTTGTAAAAATGTTATAAAAGAGCCAAGATGGCCAACAATAAATCAGACTTTAATTAACTACACAAGTTGGCAGATCTCTGCCTTGTTCAGTTTATTTTAAACGTCTCTGTTTGCCTTGGACAAAGTTCAAGTCGGCAAACACTGTAGCCTATAGCGAAGGCAAACTCTGCCGCTATAACACAATAATACGATCCTTAATATATCTTAAATAAAACGATATTAAATCAAATATAACTTGGCGATCCTAAAAACTATATAACATGGCGATCCTAAAAAGTATATAACATGGCGATCCTGCAGGTCTAATCTGGAATCTTATTATACTGATGGAAGAATATATACCGCAGAAAACAACGACATCAGCAGCGAACAGCCCAATTCCAGTCTACATACCACAACGAATCGGTCCGAAAGCAATTTCAGTAGACGAATACAAAAAAAGACAGTTGCGACGGTAGGAAGAAAAACTAACAGCAATTGTACCGACGGAAATACCAATCACCAAGAAAAAACGAGGTGGCGCAAAGGTAAGACAACGCAAACGTCTGGCATACCTCCTAGCCATAACCCGAGAACCACAGCAACCAAGCTGGGACATTGCAAACTTAATTTGGGAAGAAATCAACACTCTCCGCAAACAGCTTAACAAGAAAAACTAATGGGCAGCATTTTGGCTACAACTGGAGCAATAGTAAACCCACAAAACAAAGACGAGGACATGATGAAGGAAGAAATAATCATGAACACCAACAATAATAACAGCAATGGTAATAGCAACAACCTGGACAAAAGCAGCATCATCGAAATCATCTGTTTTGTATTTATAATAATCATTATTATACGTAACACAATAGTTTATTTTAAAAACTACGTCAAAAAACAACTAATCAAAAATTCACACATTATTACCAATGTCTGAATAACACTTCAAAAATAAAAAATATTTTTACGATCAAACATTTTGTAATAGATGGAAAGAATAATTAAAGAGGCAGAAAGAATTTATAAAAATATAAGAAAAAGTTATGCTAGAGGCTACACAAGAGCCACATTAATATCCAAACAGCAACAGCTAGAAGATTTAAAAGAACAATTTGACTTATTAGCAAGTCAAAACAAAGGTAGCAAAGAATTAGTAGCTTTAAAATTAGAGTTCAGTAACATTCATTTAAATTCCCAAAAATTAATTTTAGAACAACTTAAAACAGCTGAAGATCATAATGAATTAGAAGAAGAAGAAGACGAAGAAAAATCTGATACAGAACAAACACCAATAATGGCATCCTTAAGTTTAGAAACTGCCTCAAAGGCATTGCCCACTTTTTCAGGAAACTTTAATGAGTTAGATAGTTTTCTCATTACAGCTGAATTAGTAAATAAAACATTAAGTAGTGAAGGTAAACTAGATTTTTTACAGTATGTTTACCATGCAAAATTAACAGCTAATGTGCGCACCTCATTGGGTAGCTATTTGAAGTCATCAAGTTTTGAAATTTTAAAACAACAGTTGAAAGCTAGATACAAAGACAACACAACCATAGCTCAACTACAGACTAGACTTAACAATTTACAACAACGGAACCTACGAATAAACACCTACAAAGAACAATTACTAAATATAATAGAAGGTTTAAACAGACTAGGAGTTGAAAGTTTAGGAACGCAAGCGACAGAAACCGAGAAAAATGTCGTAATAAAATGCAATAACAAAATTGCACTCGATGCATTTAAAAAGGGACTGAATGAAAACTTAAAAACAACCATTTACGCGGCGCGACCAAAAGATTTATTAGAAGCAACAGAATTAGCACTCGAACTTGACTTCGCCAAATGCAATCATGCACTTTCAGCGGTCATTTAACCAACATCGAAACAATGTCAATAACCGCAGTAATATGAGACAGAATTTAAGCACACAACGCAATTTCAATTCATTCAATTCGAACAATAGGCACAATGAACCCAGAAGATATAACAATAATTTCAACCAAAATTACAATCAAAACGATTACTATGACAGAAATTTGAACCACAACAACAACGTCAATAGAAACCGTAACAACAGTAATCGTTCTAACCAAGACAGAAACAGCAACCAAAACAGAAATCAAAACAACAACAGCAACTGTAATGGCAACAGATACACAAATAACCAAACAAATAGAAACATACGCATAATACATAATGAGGGAAACTACCAAGGCTCGGAAGACACGGTTTTTCCAGACAGCCAAAAGTAAAGATTTTTAAAATTTCGGATAAAAATTCTAATTTTATAAAAATAAATTACAAGAACAACATAACGACTTTTCTCATTGACACAGGTGCTGACATTTCTTTATGCAAGCTTAGTAAAAAACTGAATGATGATTTTTAGAACCCTGACGAAAAATGTAAGTTAACAGGTATTATGCACGAAGAAATTTTTTCATTAGGTAGCATAAATCTAAAACTTAATTTTGGGGAGGAATATTGCGAACATGAGTTTCAATTGGTAAATTCAGAATTTCCAATCGAAACCGATGGTATATTAGGCAGAGATTTTCTGAATAAGTTTCTTTGCAAAATTGACTATGAAACATTCGTTATTTCAATTTTAATTAATGAGTCACATATAATATTACCAATGCACTCGAAATCACATAACACACTAATAATAAAAGTGCCACCAAGAACAGAAATTATTCAACCTATCAGATTACAACTAACCGAAGATAAGGTGATTTTTAATAAACAGATACAAGAAGGTATTTTTCTCAGTAATTTAATAGCTCCGAAAAACGGCTGACACACCTACAAATTTTAAATACAACAAATGACGAAGTAATATTAAATGGTATTGAGTTGGAAACTGATTCTTTAGACAAATACGACATTTTAAATTATAATAGCAAAAAACATACACACTCACAAAAACGTTTAAGTAAGATCTTGGAAACACTAAACATACAATGACACAAAAATTAAAGACGAACTACATATTATTTTCAAGAAATATCAAGACGTATTCCACCTAGATAACGAACCTCTAACAACAAATAATTTTTATAAACAAAACATCACGACAACAGACAACATACCAGTATACATAAAAAACTACAGACTGCCACACATTCAAACAGACGTGATAAATGAACAAGTTCAGAAAATGCTAAAGGATGATATTATCGAACCATTGCTCAGTCCATACAATACTCCACTCCTTCTGGTACCAAAAAAGAACACGGCGGACAAAAAGAAATGGAGACTTGTAGTAGACTTTAGAAAGTTAAACGACAAAATTGTCAATGACAAGTTCCCTTTAACGAGACTAGAAGATATTCTAGACAAATTAGGTAGAGCGAAATGGTTCTCAACACTCGATATGACCAGTTCATTTCATCAAATTGAACTAGAGAACGAATCACGACCTTTGACAGCTTTTTCTACGACAAACGGACATTTTCAATTTCAGAACCGACCCAGCTAAATACGATACTGTAAAAAATTATCCAACTCCGAAAAACGCAGATGACGTTAGGCGATTCGTTGCATTCTGCAACTTTTATAGAAAATTTATTCAAAATTTTGCAGACATTGCAAAAAGTTTAAATGCATTATTAAAGAAGTCTTGTAAATTTGTTTGGTCTGAAGAATGTCAAATTGCTTTCGATACACTGAAAGAAAAATTAATAACTCCACCTTTATTACAATACCCAGATTTTGACACGCCGTTCATTCTAACGACTAATGCTTCAAATTATGCTTTGGGCGCAGTATTATCGCAAGGCGAAATATCTAAAGATTTACCAATATCTTATGCCAGCAAATCTTTGCAAAAGCATGACTTGAATAAACCAGTTATTGAGAAGGAATTATTAGCTATTCAGTGGGGAATAAACTTTTTCAAGCCATACCTTTACGGCAGAAAATTTACAGTTATAACTGACCACAGACCACTAATCTCTTTATTCACTCACAAAAACCCTTCCTCAAAAATGACGCGGATTCGACTAGAGCTTTGTGACTATGACTATGACATAATATACAAAAACAGGTAGCATGAACACTAACGCAGACGCACTCTCAAGAATCCAACTAGACTCTGAAACTTTAAAAGAAATGATACCACAAGAAAACGATGAAAAGATAAAAAGAACGTTAATTATTACAAGAGGCATGGCAAATAAAGAAGCCATTAAAAATAATGAGGCAAATGATAATAGCAATGAAAAAATCTTTGTAGATGGTGACAATACCCAGAAGTCTGATCAACTTCTGATATGGGATTGTACATCAATTAGTGACGTAAAGAATATGAAGAATTTAAAATTTTATACGGCCAAAAATAATGAAAATAATATATATATTGAAAGTAATATAGTGCACGTAGCGATTAGCGATAATCCATCGAAACCAGTTTCGTTTTCGGAGAAGCTAAGATCTAAACATAATAATTTAAAAATGCATGCGGGATACAGCGATAATTCAACGAATCTAGATTCGATTTTGAAGAAACTGATATCTAAAATGAAAAATAAGAATATTGAAGAACTAGCGCTAGCAAACAATGATAAAATATTCAAATTGTATACAAATAAAGAATTTAAAGCTTATACAAAGATACAACAAAATATTCAAAAAGGAAAAAATCCTCAAAGTTCTCAATTAAAAATACTAATTTATGACCCACCAAAAAGAGTACAAGATGACCTTACAAAATTCAAACTAATCAACGATTACCATAACACAGGCCACCTAGGTGTCAGAAAATCATTAATAAAACTAAAATAAAGATATGTTTGGAAAAACATGGGCAAGATGGTAAAGAACTTAGTGTCACGCTGTGATATATGTGCAAAAAGTAAACAAACACTTCACACAAAAGAACCACTCACGCTAACAGACACCCCTAACAATAGTTTTCAGACATTGTCAATTGACACTGTAGGACCATTACGAATTTCAAACGAGTACCGCTACATACTGACTGACTCGAAAGTTACCTGAGCGATATGCGTACTAAGTTGAATTTTGCTCTAAATAAGGCAAAAGAAATGCTCATACGAGCTAAACAAAAGCGTACTAATAAGAATTTGGACTACACAAATACACTAAGAGCAGAAATAGGAGATTTAGTTTTACTTAAAATAGAAGATAGAAATAAACAACAATTACCGTATAAGGCCCCATTTAGAATATTAGATAGATTAGGAGTTAATACAACAAAAAAAAGTATTATATTACTCTATATTATATATATATTTGGTGCACAACAAACTTTTTAATTTTGATTTATAATTTTTATTTTTTTAATATATTTTTTTATAACTGTTTATTTGAAAATATTTTATTCAACTGAAATTTTCAAATGAAAATTTCTGATTGATACAAATATGAATATTTATACAAATGTTTTTATAATAACAAGTATTTATAACAAAGTGTAAATAAATTAACATAAGAATAATATAAATGCTAAGTTGAGGTAAGTAAGATGTAAATTAATAATCAACAATAGGTAAGTACAATGTAAGTTAAGAATCAACGAGAAGGTAAGTAAAATGTAAGTTGAAAATCAATGTAACAGAAGATAAGTAAAATGGAAGTTAGGAATTCAACTAATGTGGTGATGCAACTTAAAGTTATTGAGTCACCACATTATTCCCCCTCCTTTTTAAAAAAAATTTTGGTAGTATTCGCTAACAGGTTAAAGTGTACTTTTTTAGTATCTTTATGTTTGGTTAACTGTGTCTGTGCTGTCTCAGTGTCTAGGGAGGCTGGTTTTATTCTATCGATGTTGACTGTTGTGTTAGTGTTATGTCTACGAATTGTGAAATATTTTGGTATTCTCTCAACCACTTTGAAGGGGCCATCGTACGGTTCTTGTAGTGTTTTGCGGATCGTGTCGTTGCGTACGAAAACAAAGTTACAAGTACTGAGGGCTCGAGGTATATACGATTGGAAGTTAGTGTTATGATGCGTAATGTTTGTTTTTTTGTTTTCTACTACCTCTTTAAGTTTGGCTAAGGTGTCCGATGGATTAAAATTCTGACTGCTATGTATTACTAGTTGCTGTGGTAGCCTGCGTGTTTGCCCAAATACCATCTCAGCGGGTGAAGCTTTAATGTCGTCTTTGACCGTGGACCTGAGTCCTAGAAGAATTAGTGGCAACTCTGTGTACCAATTTGTCTGATTGTTGCTTGCTATTATAGACGTCTTCAGTTGACGATGAAACCTTTCTACAATCCTGTTAGCTTGTGGATGATAAGCAGAAGTGGTAATGTGTTTGCTTCCTAGATTCTTAACGAAGTTTCTAAAAGTTGTGGACGTGAATTGAGGTCCTCGATCAGTGGTAATTTCCAAAGGAACTCCGAAACGTGAGATGTATTCTTTTTGGAGTGTATCTACGACAGTGTTAGCGTTAGTATCTTTAATTGGATACGCTTCGGGCCAACGTGTGTTTCTGTCAACTAGGGTAAGCAAATATCTGTAACCTTGTAATATTGGTAAGGGACCAACTATATCGACGTGAACGTGTTCAAAACGTCCGTGTGGAATGTCTATCTTTTGTGGGATTGTCTTCGTATGTTTGTGTATTTTGGCTCGTTGGCATCTAATGCATTCTTGTGACCATTTATTGATTTGTGCGTTCATTTTAGGACAAAAATATCTTTGTGTAATGAGTTTTCGAGTAGCTCGTGTACCTGAGTGTGAAATGTTATGTATTTGTTCGAAAATTTGTTTGCGTAATGTTTGTGGGATATATGGACGTGTTTCTGAATTAGTTTGTTCGCACCAAATTTTAATGTTAAGTATTGGTATGTGTACTTGTTCTAGTTTGTAAATATGTTTGTTTAGTATTTCTTGTAGTTCTGAATCTATATTTTGTTCTTTGTGTAGAGTTTTGAGATTAATCTCTGAGGTTGTGAAAGTCTCTATCTCAGCTCTTGAAAGTGCGTCTGCTACGGTGTTATCTGTACCTTTAATGTGTCTGATGTCGTTGGAAAACTGTGCGATGTATTCTAAATGTCGTATTTGTCTTGGACTTCTTTCAGTTTTTGAATGTAATGCTGAAGTTAGTGGTTTGTGATCCGTGTATATGGTAAATGTGCGTCCTTCTAAATAGTGTCTAAAGTGTTTAATTGTGAGGTAAATGGCTAGTAGTTCGCGATCGAACGTGCTGTATTTTATTTCTGTAGTAATTTTTTTGAAAAGAATGCCAGTGGTTCTGTTTTTTGATTATGTTCTTGTTGTAAGACTGCGCCTATAGCAGTGTTTGATGCATCCACCGCGATAGAAAGTTTTGCTTTACTATTGAAATGTTTAAGTAGTGTTTCCTTAGCGAAACTTTCTGTTATCTCTGCGAATGCTTGTGCTGTGTTTTCTGTAAATGTTAAGTGTTTGTCCTTTGTTTTTGTTGCTGTAGTTACCATTTCGTAAATGTGTGTGAGTGTGTGTGCTAGTTTTGGAATGCATCTGTGGTAGTAGTTAATCATCCCGATGAATTTTTGCATTTGTTTGACTGTTTCTGGTTTTGGGTAGTCTTTTATGCATTGAATTCTATCGGGAGATGGTTGTATGCCTTTGTTTGAAATTGTGTAACTTAGAAAATTTATTTTGTCCACGCCGAAAATACATTTATTGGGTTTGATGTTTAGTCCGTAATTGTCTAGTTTTTCAAAAACTAAATTTAGGTGTCTAATGTGTTCTTCTTCTGTCTCACTGGCCACTAAAATGTCATCAAGGTATACGAAAACGAAGTCTAGTTCTCTTAGTCCTTCGTTGATAAATCGTTGGAATGTTTGAGCTGCGTTTCGTAAACCGAATGGCATTCTTAGAAACTCAAACATTCCGAACGGTGTGGTGATTGCAGTTTTATGTATGTCTTCTGTAGCCATGGGTATTTGGTGGTATGCTCTGATTAAGTCTAATTTTGAAAATATGTGTTTATTGTGTAAGTCTATACTCAAGTCGTGTATGTGTGGTAAAGGGTAGCGGTCTGGAATTGTAATTGCGTTAAGTCTTCTATAGTCACCACAGGGTCTCCAGTCATTCACATCCTTTTTAGGTACCAAGTGTAGAGGAGACGCTGACATGGAGTCTGAAGGACGACAAATGCCTACTTTAATTAAAAAATCAAATTCTTTTTTAGCAATTTTGTATTTGTTAGAGTCAAGGCGTCTGGGTCTGGAAAAAGGTAGCTGTCCTTCTGTAGTTATATGGTGTACTGTTTTGTGTTTAACTGGTTTGTTGTAGTCTGCTTCTGTAGTCAGTGATGGATAATTTTTGAGTATATTTGTGTATTTGTTTTCTAGTGAAATTAGTTTAGGTAATGATGTTCCTGTGAATGCTGTGATGGCGTTGACTGTTAATTGTGTAAGTGGATCAATGAGCTTTTTGTGTTGTAAGTCTATTAGGAGTCCGTATTTTGTTAAAAGATCTGCTCCTATGATCGGTCGTGTGATGTCTGCTAATATGAATGTAAAAAAGTCACGTCTTAGTTTTAAATTTACGTTTAGTAATTTCTTGCCAAAAGTCGCAATCGTGCTACCGTTAGCTGCTGTCAGTATTAAGTCTGAATTTTTTTGGTGGGGTCTAAATTTATTTACGGGAAGTACTGATACTTCAGCTCCGCTGTCTATTAAAAAATTTATGTGGTTATCATTGTCATAAATAAAAAGACGGCGTGTTAGAATTGTTTGACTTCCATTATTAGCCGTCGCAATTATGGAGTCACCTAGTTTATCGAATTGTGTTGTGTTGTGTTGTGTTGAGTGTCGTTTTGTCTGAATGAACATGGTTGTTCACATCGTCTAGCTGCCCTACCAAATCTAAAGTGGTATCTGCATACCCAGTTAACAGGTCGTGATATGCTTCTTGAAGGGTATCTACGTTTTGGGTATCTTTGGTAATTTGTTTCTCGTGAATTATTACGATATCGATCGTTTTTTAGTTCTTGGACCTCAATTGCCAGTTTGTTGAAACTTGTTACAATCTTTGAGGTCGTTTCGGCAAACGATTGCGTAATCATTGTGAGTTCAGTAGATTTAGGGATGCGTTGGGTATCATTGCCAACTGAAGCTACTTCTGTTTCTGACATAACTTCCCACAGTTTGTCAGCTAATCTCAATAATTCATCTAAGTCTTTGTGATTAGATCCGGTCAATGCTATATTGAGACTTTTAAGGAGCTTTCGTAGCCAAATTTTAGAGATTAATTCACTATCAACTGTGGTACCGGCCAACATGAGTAGTGCTCTATAGAATTGAGATGGTTTTTGGTCACCCATCTCGGTGCCAGACAGAATTTTGTCGAACCTCTTAGTCTCGCTCAGAGTGTGTCTATCGATTAATGTTCTTTTTCAACCTTCATATAAATTTGAAGACGGAGGTTTTTGAATAAAGTCGAGCACCGTTATGATTACCTCTTGAGGTAGAGCTGTAACAAGGTATTCGTACTTTGTTTTGTCAGTGGAAATTCCTTTTGATTGAAATTGAATTTCTGCATGGACGAACCATGCGTTGTCCAAAATTGTGGCAATTTAACTGATGCCGCTTGAATTTCTGACCGCATTGGAGTGTCAAATGGATTGACGAAATCAGTCTGTAAATGTATAAGGGGACGATGGTCGCCTTCGCCAAAGTGAGCGAGAGGGTCAGAAGTTTGTGAAGGTATAGGTGTTTGCCTAGGAACGGGTGGTGGTGTGTGTGACAGATTCATAATTTCCTAAAATGTATGCCTATTAGTGTATTTCCTAACTTGTGTTGCCCTAGTGCAGTGGAGTGCCTACGAATATGATACAATTGGTTTCTTACGTCCCGATTGTATAATATTCGTTAAAAGAAGCTAAGTGTGTACCTCGTGAGAAACTAGAATAACAAGGCAACCTGAAAAAATTTTTATAAAATGTAACAAACAAAAAGGATTTACATAAATTGTCAAAAAAAATTTAACACAGTATACAAAAATATTTTTTTATGTAGAAAGAAAATTGTTGTTGCTGCTAATGTTGTTGTTGTTGTTGCTGTTAATGTTGTTGTTGTTTCTGCTGCAAATGTTGTTGTTGTTGCTTTTATTGCTGCTGTTGTTGTAGATGTTGTTGTTATTACTGCTACTGTAAATGTTTTGTTGTTGTTGTTGTTTAGTTTTTGTTGTTGTTGTTGTGGCTTTGGCTAGTGGAAACGACGACTAATGAGGAACTTGAAGTGGAGGTGGCGTTGACGGGTATTTTTTGATGTATAAATTTAGTTGTATTAAGCGATTCTGGTAATTTTCCTCTTGATTTCTGTATATTGAATAATATTGATGGCGTGGTTGACACTGTATCTGTGAAAACATACGGATCCTCACGAGTTCTTATTGGTGCACTTGCATTTGTTGTTGTAAGTCTGGCTGCTTGCTGACATGACATGAGAGTTGAGACTAATGCGTTCCTTGGACGTATGCGTAGGAGGCGACTTCCGTATGCAGCCAACTTTTTGCAAATGTTGTGCAAAAGTAGTATGACGGAAATTCGAGGACGGCAAGGTTGTTGATATATTAGGGAGAGCAGGTGCTACAGGCGTTGGCGATGGTAGCGAGGCCGGAGATGTTGACGGACTCACTATGGTTTCCAAAAGCAGTGGCGTTTGCCAGAGCGACGGTGCTGGCAATGAAGTTTGATGCTGTTGTAACTGCGACTGCTGTTTTTGCTATTTTGGACGCACAATGCCGATACTTGTAGTTGTTGGTTTTTATAATTCGCTCCTGGCAGGATCGCCAGTATTTGGTGCACAACAAACTTTTTAATTTTGATTTATAATTTTTATTTTTTTAATATATTTTTTATAACTGTTTATTTGAAAATATTTTATTCAACTGAAATTTTCAAATGAAAATTTCTGATTGATACAAATATGAATATTTATACAAATGTTTTTATAATAACAAGTATTTATAACAAAGTGTAAATAAATTAACATAAGAATAATATAAATGTTAAGTTGAGGTAAGTAAAATGTAAATTAATAATCAACAATAGGTAAGTACAATGTAAGTTAAGAATCAACGAGAAGGTAAGTAAAATGTAAGTTGAAAATCAATGTAACAGAAGATAAGTAAAATGGAAGCTAGGAATTCAACTAATGTGGTGGTGCAACTTAAAGTTATTGAGTCACCACATATATATATGTGCTCTATTACATCACCACATAGAAAAATCTCTACAGCCTATTTTACCTGTTCGTTACATTGATACTTACCTTTTAGTTACATTAATACTTACCTTTTGTTATGTTGTAGTTACATTAATACTTACCTTTTGTTATATTGTACTTACCTTTAGTTACATTAATACTTACCTCTTTGTTATATGGTACTTACCTTTAGTTTTATTAATAACGTATTTTACTTACACTTGCCTATAAAACACTTGTTATAAAAAAAACATTTTGAATTATATTCAGTTAGTATAATTTCAGAAATTTTCATTTTGAAAATTTCAGTTTCATAAATTTGTTCGAAGAAAATTGTAGCCAAATAAAAAGTTATAAAGTAAAAAAGTTTGGAAATAAAAAAATTAAATTTAAACAAAATATATAAAAGTTTGCACCAAAACTGGCGATCCTGCTCGATCCTGCGTTCCTGTTTTCAATCATATTGGAAAACATATTGTTACCAATAACAAAAAGAATTACTGCAGAACCATCATCTCTGCTACAACTTCTCAACCAGAAACAACTAAACCAAACCATCAACATACCAAATCAAATCGCTTTTAGAAGGACCACAAACTTTAAATAACAAATACAGCCAACCTTAGATCATGTGCCACGCCAAAACAAACGCCAAGTTAACAGCCAACAAAACGACCACAGTCGAAACTACAACAACAATAACAGCAGCCATAAAAACAACAAAACCAGCTAACGACCTCTTTAATGACTGCGTAGCACAGCGAACACGCTCAAAAAACAGTCTCATCCGAAGAGCCCAGCACAAGTCGTCACAGCAGCACCAGCAACTCATACGCTCTCACCTACTCGTCGTCACACGCTCACCTAAGCACCAATACTAGTGTACCGTCAAGCAGCTATCGCACTAATACAGCCATAAACGCTCCAACAACAACCAAAACGCAGCAGACACGGTCACTGCGTACAACAACGGCAGCGACGTCAACGCCAACAGCGGCGCTAATAGCAGCAGCGACGTCAACAGCAACAACACCAACAATAAGAACAACAACAACATTTGCAACAGCAACAACAATAACGTCAACAACAACAATTTTTTTTACATGAAATTTTATATTTTGTAAAAACCTATATTTATTTTTCTATTGACATTTATAAAATATTTTTTCAGGTTGTGTATCACTCTAGCTCATCACGAGGCACACAACATAGCTTCTTAAACGAATTTTAGACGATAGGGTCGTAAGAAACCTATCGTCTAACTTTCGTAGGCACTACACTACACTAGGGACATAGGTACACTTAAAAAAAGGGAAGAGTTAGAATTTTCAAATAGAAGTAAATCTAGAGGGAAGAATGATACGAACACCCCCACACACACCCCTTACTCTACTCCCACCCCTTACTCCACACACCGGAGAGGGAGATAACACACCATTCTTAAACTTTGAGACTAACCCTCTCACACCACCAACACAAATACACACAGTTTCGGTAAAATTACCTACATTCTGGACGAGTTGCCCAGTCGCTTGGTTCGCACATGCGGAAATACAATTCCAAGCGAAAGGAATCACAGTCGATAAGACTAAATACGAATACTTGGTAACCTCGCTACCACAAGAAGTCATAGTCACTGTACTAGACTTTATCCAAAAACCGCCAACACAAAACACATACGAAGGGCTTAAAAAGACATTGCTCGATAGATTTTCACTGAGCGAAAACAAGCGATTAGATAAAATCCTTTCGGATTCTGAGATGGGCGACCAAAGGCCATCTCAGTTCTACCGGTCACTTCTTCTACTAGCGGGATCAACAGTCAGTGGCGATTTAATCTACAAAATATGGCTACGCAAGTTGCCAAAAAGTCTAAATATCGCCTTGACCGGGTCCAGACACAGAGAACTAGAGGTCCTCTTAAAACTAGCAGATGACTTATGGGAAGCCATGGCTGGTAGCGAAATTTCTACCATGTCTAAAAAACCAGCTTCCGGCTCAGAAGAAGTAATGGCAATTACCCAACGTTTCGCGGAGACCACATCCAAAATTTTAGAAAACTTTAATAAGTTGGCACTGGAGGTACAAGAACTGAGAAGTGAACGTTCTCGATCACAAAGCTCAAACTTCCAAAGGTACTCCAGACGTCGTTCACCTAGAAGAGAAGGGTCACAACAAAGACCGGCCAATTGGGTTTGTAGGTACCACTACAAATTTGGCAGAGCGGCCAGACGATGCGAACAACCATGCGCGTATGTTCAAACGACATCCACACCAAACCACAATACACCAAACACATTAAACTAAAAAACACCATCATTGCAACGGCTAATGATGGGAGTTCTATAACACTAACACGCCGTTTATTCATATTTGACAAGGACAATAACTTAAATTTCTTAATCGACAGTGGCGCTGAAGTTTCCGTATTGCCATCCTCCAAATTCAAAATTTATAAAAAATCTGATTTGACACTCCAAGCTGCTAATGGCACAGCAATATCGACTTACGGAAAAAAATTGTTAAACGTAAATTTAAAACTCAGACGAGAATTTCCTTTCACTTTCATATTAGCAGATATCGCAAGACCTATCATTGGCGCAGACTTTCTTACCAAATATGGACTTCTAATAGATCTAAAACACAGAAAACTCATAGACCCCCTTACAAAATTATCCGTCAACGCAATTTCGAGGTATTCTGAAACACAATTACCAAAACTATTTACACTCGACGATAAATACACACAGTTACTCAAACAATTCCCTTCACTCTTCACAGAACCAAATTACACTGCACCAATCAAACACAAAACAGTACACCACATAGTTACAGAAGGACAGTTACCATTCACACGACCACGACGCTTAGACCTATCAAATTTAAAAATCGCAAAACAAGAATTCGACTTTCTAGTCAAGTCAGGAATTTGTAGACCGTCTGACTCAAAAACTTCTTCTCCACTACACCTTGTAGCCAAACGCGAACCAAATGACTGGAGACCATGTGGCGACTACAGACGACTGAACGCTATTACTGTACCTGACCGTTACCCTTTACCACATATACACGACTTTTCCATCAACTTACATAACACAAACTTTTATTCAAAAATTGACCTGGTCAGAGCATATCACCAGATACCGATGGCTCCTAGCGACATCCACAAAACAGCAATAACAACACCTTTCGGAATGTTCGAATTTCTCCGAATGCCTTTCGGCTTGAGAAATTCAGCACAAACATTCCAAAGATTTATACACGAAGTCTTACAGAGACTAGATTTCATTTTCGTTTATTTAGATGACATACTTATAGCTAGCGAGACCGAGACAGAACACATAAAACACTTAACACAAGTTTTCCAAAGACTTTCAGAATACGGCTTAAACATTAAACCTAACAAATGCACGTTCGGAGCATCAGACATAAACTTCCTCAGTTACAACATTTCTAAACAAGGTATCCGACCTTCAGAAGAACGTACACAGTGCATACGAGACTACCCACAACCCACCACAGTCAAACAAATGCAAAAATTCATAGGCATGACAAACTACTACCACCGTTGTATCCCAAAACTCGCACACATGCTAGGCCCAATTTATGACATGGTCACCGTAGCATCAAAAACAAAAAACAAACAGTTACACTGGACAGAGAACACACTACAGGCATTTACAACAATCAAAGATAGTTTTGCAAAGGAAACACTACTCAATCACATCAGTAGTAATGCAAAATTATCGATTGCCGTAGACGCATCGAACACAGCCATTGGCGGCGTTTTACAACAACGCAATAACGGTACATTAGAACCATTAGCCTTTTTCTCAAAAAAGTTATCAAAGTCAGAAACGAAATACAGTACATTCGACAGAGAATTACTAGCCATATACTTAAACATCAAACACTTTAGACACTACCTAGAAGGAAACAATTTTACGGTATACACAGATCACAAACCACTGATTAACGCTATACATTCACAAACAGAACGCAGTCCCAGACAAACAAGACACTTAGAATACATCGCACAATTCACACATGACATTAAACACATTAAAGGTTCAGAAAACACTGTAGCAGATGCACTTTCACGAGCTGAAATAGAAGCTTTTGCCTGCACAGACATCAACCTGAGAACGCTACATAAAGAACAGAACACAGACACAGAGCTGCAAGATATACTAAATAGCCACAGATACAAGCTCGAACAGATAGTCATACCGGTACTCAACATTAAAATTTGGTGCGAACAGAAAAATTCTTTAACACGACCTTACATACTACAGACTTTACGAAAGCAAGTATTCGAACAACTACACAACATAGCACATCCTGGTACACGAGCTTCACGGCGATTACTTACACAAAGATATTTCTGGCCGAATATGAATACACACGTTAACAAATGGGCACAAGAATGCGTTAGATGTCAACGCTCAAAAATACACAAGCACACGAAGACAACACCACACAAAATCAGCATACCACACGGCCGTTTCGAACATATCCACGTTGATATAGTCGGTCCTTTGCCAGTTTCAAAAGGGTATAGATACCTACTTACCGTAGTCGACAGGAACACTCGTTGGCCAGAAGCATATCCGCTAAAAGACACAAACACCGACACGATAGTCGACACTCTTCAAAGAGAGTATATTTCACGTTTTGGAGTTCCATTGAAGGTTACCTCTGATCGAGGAGCACAATTCACTTCCGCGACCCTTAACACATTTCTCAAAAATCTCGGTTGCCAACATATAACTACTTGGGCTTACCACCCACAAGCCAACGGCATGGTAGAGCGTTTTCACCGCCAGTTAAAGGTTTCCCTTATCGCAACAAACAACCAGACAAATTGGTTCACAGAGTTGCCACTAGTTCTTCTGGGCCTTAGATCCTCAGTCAAAGAAGACATCAAAGCGTCGCCAGCTGAGATGGTCTTTGGCCAGCCGCTCAGATTACCGAAACAAATAGTAATTCGCAACAATGAAACTTTAAACCCTTCAGAGATGCTTCCAAAAATAAAACAAGTAGTCAAAAACAAACAATCATTCATTTCACACCATAACACAAAATTCCAACAACACGTTCCTAAGGAACTCAACACTTGTAAATTTGTCTTCGTTAGAAACGACACCATACACAGCAAGCTCAAGGAACCCTATGATGGTCCTTTTGAAGTAATCAACCGAAACCCAAAATACTTCACAATACTCAAAAATAACACTCATACTACAGTTAGTTTAGACCGTTTAAAACCAGCATCAATTAATACAGACACAACAACTACAACACAATCTAAAAGAAAGGTACATTTTAATTTACTCAGAAATACAACAAGATTCATTTGAGGAGGGGGAATAATGTGGTGCTCTATTACATCACCACATAGAGTAAATCTCTACAGCCTATTTTACCTGTTCGTTACATTGATACTTACCTTTTAGTTACATTAATACTTACCTTTTGTTATCTTGTAGTTACATTAATACTTACCTTTTGTTATATTGTACTTACCTTTAGTTACATTAATACTTACCTCTTTGTTATATGGTACTTACCTTTAGTTTTATTAATAACGAATTTTACTTACACTTGCCTATAAAACACTTGTTATAAAAAAAAACATTTTGAATTATATTCAGTTAGTATAATTTCAGAAATTTTCATTTTGAAAATTTCAGTTTCATAAATTTGTTCGAAGAAAATTGTAGCCAAATAAAAAGTTATAAAGTAAAAAAGTTTGGAAATAAAAAAAATTAAATTTAAACAAAATATATAAAAGTTTGCACCAAAATATATATTTATCATATTTTAATACTATTTTATTACATATATTTTGAGAATAGATGACGCGTTTAAGAAAAATTATTGTAACCCCTAATTTTTCTCTTAAGGATGAGGGTGTAGTGTGCTCTCGTTATACACACTGCCGACCCTAAGTTTCGTTGTTATAAACAGCAACATATTGAGTGACTAATAAGTTAGCACTGCATTATCGGCGTGTGCTGCACTCAGTGCATGCGAATATTTTCATTACTCACTCAATATTGTTGACCGTGCCAAATTATCATTCGTCAAACCAAAAATATGTAATTTGAATCCTTTCGATGATTCAAATTCAATATGCAAGAACGAAACGCAACATAGGTTATAATTATATTAATTAACTAGAGAAGTGCTTAAATTAACTTCATTATTAAGTTCCTATGATGCAATCATTTTACAGTACGTTGTCATTGGTTCTTACTTTAAATATACATTTCTACATACTTATTTAATAATGCCAGCTTAGGCCGAACAAACGTACAAACATGTATAACATGTGTAATTGGGTCATATTGCCCAACGATAAATTATCATTTAAATTATTCTTATTTTGTGTTATTCGCATAGCCAAAATGTGTGTATGCTAATTACAACAATAAAATATTAAAATTAATTTAATGCTTTGTCACCATTTGACGCTGGCCGCACAGAAGTAAATTGTTGGCTTTATTTTATTGTCTTTAAATAAAATAAAAGCTGATCGCCCAGCTGTTGTTGCGGTAGATCAGTGTTAATTTTATTGTCTTATTTTTATTTTACTTGACTTTATTTATTTTACTTGACTTTATTTGTTTACTTTACTGACCTTAGCATTGAATTCATATAAAGTGCCGCAATGCAATTAATGTTGATAGCTCGCTTTGTTGTTGCGGTGGATCAACTTTCATTGCCAGCACTTGGCTACCAGTAAACAGACAATATTTTGGGGAATGCCTCGTTGTGAGTCACAACAGTGGCAAAGGTACTCCCAGATCGTGTACTAGCAAAAATTTGTATTAACTCATTTTTATTATCTAATTTCAGTGATCAAGACTTGGTGGCAGTCAGTCTGGAGCTAGGATCGAGTAGCTGCTGGGTTGCGTCGGCGTACCTAGCCCATGACCATCCTGAGCCACCGCCGGCGGATAATCTGCGGTGACTGGTCAGCGAGGCGGAGAATAAGAAGCGTGGCCTGGTCATCAGTGCTGACGCGAATGCGCATCATACAGGTTAGGGAAGCACAGACATAAATGAAAGAGGTGAGTTTTTGTTTGACTATTTACTTAAAAGTAATTTATATGTTTGTAACGTTGTGAACGAGCCAACTTTTGTTACTCGCAGTAGGCGAGAAGTCCTAGATGTTACCCTTGTCTCCGACTTCTTTTATGAAAGGATCACGGATTGGAAAGTGCTGCAGGAACACTCCTTCTCTGATCATAGGTACATAATATTTGGTCTAAAGGGCCACGTCAATAACCAAGCTATCTTTAGGAATCTGAAGAAAACAAATTGGTGTGAATTTAGGGAGATAAATTCCCCTCTCTCCGATAGTCCCCCTTCGACGACACATGAACTAGATTCAATTGTGGAGCAGCTGACGGGGACTCTAAAGGAGGCTTTAGAAATCTCATGTCCTAAGGGCGCCCCAAGAGGCAAATCAAATCCATCTTGGTGGTCAAGGGAATTTAGTAATCTAAGGTCTCAGTGCAGAAAGATTTTTAATAAAGCTAAGAAATCGGGTAGAACTCAATGCTGGGATGAGTATAATCCAGTTTAAAAATTGTTAAGAAAGCATTTTGAAAGGCTCAGCGCAATTCTTGGAGGCTTTTCTGCGGCAATATTGAGGAATCTTCCGAAGCATCAAGACTCCGTAAGGTCCTCGCTTCTAATCCTAGCTGTCTAAGCTATTTTAAGAAATCAGATGATACTTGGACATCCTCTAGCGAGGAGACCCTAGATCATCTTCTGATACACATCCCGGATTGCTCTGTGTATCCCACTCACATAAGGTGTGACAGGGCTCCAGCGATGAGTAATCCTTCAAAAATCATATCAGAGAACAGAATTAAATGGACTCTGTTTAGTTTCAAACCATATAAGTCTGCTGGGCCTGACGGTATAGTTCCAGCCGCTCTACAGCAGACGTCGTCCATTATCCTTCCATGGCTTCGTGTCATTTTCAAAGGATGTCTTGAAATGACAAACATACCATTAAAATGGAGGGAGTTTGAGGTAGTATTTATCCCTAAGGCGGGTAGGATATCGAAAACGAGTCCAAAGGACCTTAGACCCATCAGTCTTTAATCTTTCCTGCTGAAAACACTCGAAAGAGTGATTGACGCTCATATTCGTTGTAGCATAGACACAAATTTGCTTTCAGTTTCACAGCAAGCTTACAGGAAAGGTCGGCCCTGCACTCCCTGGTAGGCTTTATAGAAAATTCCTTTCTCCATAAGGAGTACACAATGGTAGTTTTTAGCAATGTTCTTCCGGGAGCAATCATTATCGCGCTCATGAAGCTTCGGGTGGATGAGTCACTCTGTGTACTGAAAAAAACCTGCTGACCAGCAGAGTCGTCAGTGCATCTCTAGGTGACTCAAAGGCCAGGACTTTTGTAGGCACTCCTCAGGAGGGTATTTTATCACCTTTATTATGGAACTTGGTAGTCAATGAACTTCTGAGAAAAATAGAAAAGGTGCGTTGCAAGGTGATTGCCTATGCGGATGACGTAGCTATTGCTACAAAAGGTAAGTTCCCTAATACTCTCTCGAAGTTGCTTGGGTCAGCGCTCTCCGATCTCAATACTTGGGCCAGAAATTGTGGGCTGGGGGTAAGTCCCCAAAAACTGAACTGGTCCTTTTTACGAGGAAATATAAAATTCTGCGCATAGTTCCTCCACTTCTGGATGACACTCTGCTAAACTTCGTGGAAGAGGCACAATACTTAGGGGTTATTTTGAATAGAAAGTTAAGCTGGAAACCGAATATTATTGAGCGAGCTAGGAAGACCAATGTTGCTTTATATGCATGTAAGAAAGCTATATAGGTAAAACGTGGGGCTTACCCCGAACATTGCACGTTGGATTTACACAGCTTTAGTGAGACCAATCTTGTTATACGGTGTATGTGTGTGGTGGACAGCACTAAAAACACAGTCTAATTGCAAATTGTTAGGGAAAGTACAAAGAACTGCGGCTGTATGTATCAGCGGAATGCTTAGGTCCCTAATATCCCTTGATATTATTTACTTCTTTCAAATAATAGTTTTCATCATAAAGCACTTTTAATACAATTAGAAATTCTTATTAATGATATATCTGCCATAGAAGAAGATACTTTTGTTTTTGCATTTACATATCTACATTTTTATCGAGTGTGGATTGGCGTCTGAGTTTTGGTGATATCTTGTCAGATAATTATGACATTTTTATCGAAATTATAAATCAAGCATTTACTTGCTTTGTTCCTATTAAATAGATAAGGAAAAGTTCTAAGCCGGAGTAGTTCAATAAAAGTCTTTCAAAATTAAAAAACCGTATGAACAAATTGTTCAAAAAAAGTAAAATAAATATATCTTTTCGTCAAAACTATTTACAGGCGCGTAGTGAATACGCATCTCTTAAAGAATCGCTCTACAAATCTCACCTTAATAAGCTGGAGTCTGATATTAGAGAAAATCCGAAGAACTTTTGGAATTTCTTAAATAAAAAAAGGAACACGAAGGGTTTCCCTAAAAATATGTTTTTTAACGAAAAAACTGCAAGTAGCACTTCAGACGTCACAAATCCTTTTGCTGATTATTTTCAATCGAATTTTTTATTAGACGACGGAGATGACGTGAACTGCCCTTTTTATTATAATGACAACCCTATTATTGATATGGGTTCATTAGTTTTTTCTGATGATGATGTCTTGTCTGATGACAAGATTTGCTCACTCTAGACATTAATAAAGGAACTGGTCCTGATAATATTCCCCCAACATTTCTAAAAAACTGCGCAGCTGTGCTAGCCCAGCCATTAGTGCTTTTATTTAATTTATCTTTAAAGACAGGGCAGCTTTTGAATATTTGGAAAGAATCCATTATAGTCCCTATCCATAAGTCTGGCTCTAGGCAAAATATAGCGAACTATCGACCGATATCAAAATTGCCCTTGATCCCTAAATTATTTGAGTCAATTGTCAAAAAACACATTTATGCTAGAATTAAAAACTCTATCTCTGAATTCCAACACGGTTTTGTTAGTGGTAAATCTACTTCTACAAACCTGACACTGTTCTCTCACTTCAATAAAAGTAAAATGGAAAAAGGCAATCAAATTGACGTCATTTTTACTGATTTCGCCAAAGCCTTTGATAGAGTTCAGCACTCCATTATGGTTAAAAAACTTTCCCTAATGGGGTTTCATTCCTCTTTGTTATCCTGGCTGAGGAATTACCTTTCTGATGGATATCAAGTTGTCCGTATTGGTAACTGCTACTCAAAATCTATTACTAACCATTCTGGTGTGCCCCAAGGAAGCCACCTTGGACCTCTATTGTTTGTCTTGTTCATCAACGATCTCCCAAACTTTTTACAGCATACTAACTGTTTGATGTATGCTGATGATGTTAAACTGTTTAATTCGGTTTCTTCACCTTCCGATCACCGACTTCTTCAAATTGATTTAAACAATATGATTAAATGGTGTTCAGTAAATAGACTTTATTTAAATGTTGCCAAATGCAACATTATGTCTTTTTATATGAAAAAAGAACCAAATTTTTTTTAATTACTCAATCGCAAATAGTGGTCTTTCACGTGTCGAGTCTACATCTGATCTGGGAATTCTATTTGAAAGAAAAATTTCTTTTTCCAACCATTACGATTGCATAATTACTAAGGCTAATGCAATGATGGGTTTTTTGAGACGTAATTCGAAGGAATTTAAGGATCCATATACCCTTAGAACGTTATTTTTATCTTTAGTAAGGTCTATCTTGGAATATGGATGTGTGATCTGGGATCCATAATACGAGGTAGATTCTTTGCGATTGGAAAGAATACAAAAACGTTTCACTCAATTGGAATTTTATGCCAACGTACGTATCCAGGTGTGCTCTTCTGGGTCTTAATACCTTAGCCTCCAGACGTAAATTTTTTCTTGTTATTTTTGTTCGCGATATAATTATGTCACATATAGACTGCGCGCCACTCCTCGCTCTTTTAAGAATATATGCGCCTGAGAGATATTTTAGGCAAAGAGATTTTTTTACATTCCGTATCATAGGACAAACTATGGCCGTAATGATCCTATTAATAATATGTGCTTAGCGTTCAATTCCATAAGTGCTCAAATAGATCTCACTCTTTAGACAAACTTTTAAACAAAATTTATTAAGAATTGTTTAAAATGAATTTATAAAAGTGTAATATTCTTTAATATAATTATGTTTACATTTTATTAGTTTTATATCATATTGTTTTTATAATTTATATGTTATTACTCAAACTGTTAAACGATTGTTGATAGTTAAAATAGAAATAAATAATAAATAATATGATGGAAAAAAGGATGGCTCAAGAAACAGCTATTCGCCTGAGAGCAACCTCGCAGTGGACTTACACTCATACAAGTCATTCCTCCATTATCGATCTTGCAGGAGCAGTTCCCAGCAGCATCGATTACACTATTGCCACTCCCTCATTCGAGAACGGCTTTCACACAGTTATCCCAACCAGGGTAGAATGGGACGGGTTACTGCCGCTAAACCAAGTTGGCGAGCATATTTTTACTGATGGCTCAAAACTTGACAGCAAAGTGGGGGGAGGCGTCTTTTCAACGGATCTGGACACCAGAACCTTATTTAGACTGCCAGATCATTGCAGCGTCTTCCAGGCTGAAATAATGGCTATCTATAGAGCTGTGGAATGGCTAAGGTATAGTGATATCAACTCAAGATATCTACATTTTTACAGACAGCCAAGCAGCGATTAAATCCCTTGCATGTGTGTTCCTAACATCACCAACAGCCCTTAAATGTCGCTCGTCTCTTAATGAGATGGCTGATAAGTTTCCGAAGACATTCCGGAAAATTGTAGAGCGGATGAGCTCGCTAGGGAAGGTACAGCGGCAAGGCTGATGCCGGACACGGACACATAAGGCATGCCACTTGCGTCTTACAAGCTGGCTCTAAGGCAACATGCCACAGAACCGGCTAATTTCAGGTGGAAGGTTAGCACCACCTCTAACACATCTAGACAGTTGTGGCCTAGTTTTACTGAAAAACGAACGATTAAGCTCATCCAAATGTCGAGGAAAGATCTCTACATTTTGTTAGGCTTTATAACAGGATGTATTATAGGTAGGCATGCCCTTAGAATGGAGGTTCATGCGAATGACTTCTGCCGGAGTTGCAAGGATGAGGAAGAGGAGGAGTCGGTATTGCATCTCCTCTATTCATGCCCCGCCTTAGCCCGCAGAAGACAGAAGCCTCTTTTTTATGATCTCAGGGATTTTGAGGAGGTAAACGTTAAACGTCTAATGCTTTTTATTATTAGTTCAGGGTGGTTTTACGACAGTACTTAGGAGAGCAGGAGTAGACCTGTGGTACCACAACGGACCAAATATCTGGTCTATGTGGGCCTTTGACTGGCCGCCACTTTAACCTAACCTAACCTTCTAAAATCAAGAAACATAAATTGTTTAGCACAAGTTTCATTGGGGCAGTAATAAATTAGAAATACGAGGGCGTGTTTAGAAAACACAGACAGAAATTTGGTCATAAAAAAGACTTTTTGAAATATCTTTGACAAAGAAAATATCTAAAAGAGTATTGCTTGTATTGGTAAAATGTGTTTACTTGTGTTTATTACAGTGTGGAATAATCCAATACCTCGCATCTTGTGCACTAGATCGTGTTCAAGTAAAATATTGCTATTGAAGTGTCCCACTAAAACGATCTCACGATGAGTTAAAGATAACTCCTCTAAAGTTTTCGTAAGCACAGATATATCTATATGCCGATTTGGTCTCTAAATAGTACCAACAAGAATTTTTTTACGGTGCATTCAATTTCAAGAAATAGGTTAGGTTAGGTCAAAGGGGCTGCATCAATGGGAGACACACTTAGGTCAATGAGGCCCATTGTGGTACCACAGCACTGATTCCCAAACTCTATTTAAACCTCAAAAAGCTTAGAATTCGGTATACCGATATTTCAGAAAGTTCTTCGATGTCTTTGAAAAACCACTTATTTGAGTGAAGAAAACGTTTTTGAGCCACGCTGGACAAGTTCAGAGAAAGTACTCTGTAGATTCCTCATCTCTACAGCTTCTGCAAAAGTCGTTGTGGGTATGTTTAATCTTTGAGAGTGCCTGCCAATAAGGCAGTGCCCTGTCAGGATCCCTATCCTGGTGCTTTGTTGTCTCTACTGAAAGAAATGAGTTCTTTTGAACGCTTAAGAATGAGTTTAGGCCAGATTTGTCATGTTATATTACACGTGTTTCCTACTGACCATCTGTTGTTGGTTTTGATGCAGGATAACTATGTGTAAGGAGTTTACATGTGGTGAGAGGAATACCAAGGCTTGCCTTGTCTAAAGATAGTTGTTTGGTAGTACCTGTACGAGCGAGTTCATCTGCTTTGCAGTTACCTAGAAAATCCTTATGTCCAGGAATCCAGCATAGAATGATTTTGAGCTGCTCTGCCATCTCGTTTAGAGATCAGCGGCAGTTGAGAACTTTTCGGATGACTGTATTAGCAGCCATCTGTTTAGAAAGGATATCAAGTGGTGTCAGATGGAGCATTGTGTCTAATGCGTCTGTCGGAGTAGTTCTTAGGGCTCCACTGATGCACAGTTCCGCTCATCTTTGAACTTTACGGAGAAGGTTAAGTTGAGTCTGTTCTTCGAGTGCATGCCATCAGACAAAAGCACCATATAGCAAGATTGGCCTTACAACTGCTGTATATAGCCAGTGAGTAACACTTGGTTGTAAGCCCCATTTGATACCTACCGCCGTTTTGCATGAGTATAGAGCAATATTCACTTTTTCGGCTCTCTCGAGCAGATTGGGCTTCCAGTTTAGTTTCCTATCCAGTATAAGGCCCAGTTATTTTGCTTGATCTGAGAAGCTAAGTCTTGTGTTTCCCAGTTTAGGAGGACTTATTAGAGGTAAATTATGTTTTCTGGTGAAAACCACTAACTCAGTTTTATCAGGATTAACGCGGAGCCCATAGCTGATAGCCCAGTTGACTAGAGTATTTAGACAGTTTTGCATAATGTCTCGAAGAGTGGATATATATTTTCCAGAGGTAACAATACCAACGTCATCGGCATAAGCTATCACCCTGCACCCCTCTTGTTCCAGTTTAACAGTTAATTTACTGCTTAATTCCAGAGTAGAAGCGATATAACCCCTCTCTGAGGGGTTCCTCTTGGTACAGCTCTTAACATGGTTGCCGCTCCAAATTTTGCACTTATAATAATGCCAACTAGCATTTGATTTATTAGTGCTATCAGTGCGGCATCCATCCCAAGCTCCGTGAGCGCATGGTGACAGCTTTTGTCTCGACGTTATTAAAGGCAGATGGAAGGATTTTTTAGTTTTAATTTATTTAAAAAAAATTATAAATTTTTTTTTTGTTAGAATCTATTCCACAATCAATCAGGATTTGGATAACTTAACATTAAGATCTCAACAAGCACATACCACCAGCCTTCTTGATTTTGTCTTCAGCCTTTTTGAAAAAGTATTTAGCCTTGACGATTATGGGTTGGTTGGGCAAGTGTCCGCGTCCCAGCAATTTATAGTAGCCAAATTGTACTAAATCGACAACGGGCACTTTGTTGCTCTTCTCTTTGCAAAGTTCAGCGTATTTATCAGCTCCAACAAGTGACCACAATTTGTCCAAATTAATGGTGGGACAGAAGCCATGCTGGCGTCTGAAGTGGAAGTTTCTCATACCGACCTTACCGAAGTAACCAGGATGGTATTTGTCGAGGTTGATGCGATGATGATGCATGCCACCAGCGTTACCACGACCACCAGGATGCTTGCGGTGCTTGCGGCCATGTCCATGGCTTACATGACCACGCAGCTTTCTGGTCTTCTTCCTTTTGATATTCGACATATTGAATTTTTGGGAAAGAACGGAAATTGCGGATTTTTCAATGATGGAGATTATGGATTGGAGAGCTGTTTCCACGGATTTGCCTTTGGTGTAAGCATGTTGCGCTATGGATAATGGCTTCTTTTCTATCATGGATCTCAAACGAATGTCACTTTATCTCTAGAGGATTTTTAGAAGAAAAGATGAGAGACTAATTGGTCGAAGGTCTTTTGGGTTTACGTGTGAGCTTTTGCCTGCCTTAGGTATAAAGATAACCTTCACATTACGCCATCGCTTGGGAATGTGGTTTAGGTCATGGTAGCTTTGGTAGATCAACAAAAGCGGCTCCTTAATGATGCCATACGACTTTTGAATTTCAATGGGAGCTATACCATCTGGTCCTGGTGACTTAAATGGTTTGAAGCTGATTGCCTATTCGAGCTTTGTTTGTGAGAGTATTTTAGAGACCTGTTCACAGATGGTAACTGATATTCCTGAATTGGAGCGTTACATATCTCTGAACATCCCGGAATGTGGGTTTCTACTAAAACATTCAGAGATTCCTCACTGCTGGTGTTCCAAGTACATCTTCCTTTTTCATGAAGCTTGGATTGGAGGGAACCTTAGCTAGAATTTTCCTAAGCCTTGACGCCTCATAGGTCTGTGAGATATTTTCACAGAAGGTGCTCCAGGACTGTCTTTGTGCTTTTCGTAAATCATTCTTATTTTCTTTGAGAGATATTTTATAATTTGACCACGCATATGTGGATCTTGTGGCCTTTGCCTTATTGAAAAGTTTTCTGGTCTTTTCCCGGAGATCTTCTAGTTCTTGCTTTCCCCTCAATGTTTTTAGCAGACAAGCGGTATCTAGAGACTATTTAATGTATTTATATAAAGATCCCAGTTAACTTGTTTAAGATTGCAAAATTCGATGAGCTCGTGTAAAAGTTATCAACATCAAAGAAAATATATCTATGGTCTGAGAAGGAGTGTTCCTTAGAAACTCTCCAATTTTTTACCCTATTAGTATATGGTCAGAGGCAAGGGTAATACCTAGAACTTCCTGCCTATTACTTATAATAAAGGTGGGTTCATTAACTACATTACTTATATTAAGATTGGTTGTAAGGATAAAATCAAAAAGAGACTCACCCCGTTTGTTGGTGTCTGAGCTAC
Source organism: Dichetophora obliterata (assembly GCA_963920525.1). Classification (NCBI taxonomy): domain Eukaryota; kingdom Metazoa; phylum Arthropoda; class Insecta; order Diptera; family Sciomyzidae; genus Dichetophora; species Dichetophora obliterata. The sequence continues at coordinate 141,151,462 of OY986437.1, forward strand.
CCCAGATTACATGATGATCGTTTACATCGCACCCGATAATTAGGCCCTTTGCTTTTGATGCTGCTGTGGAGACCAAATTTTTAAAGACGTCTTCTGGGAGGACTTCGTGGTCGTGCGCGAGGTATGCTGAGACGAGCCACAAGCTATTCTGTCCCTATATTCTGTCTATAAATATGTAGTGTATTTGTAGCTGAAATTAGAGAGAGTAAACGCACTCAGGCTTTTCTTAATTAAAATACACGCTCTTGGTTTATCTTTTGATCTATTATAAACTAGCGTGTATGTTGGAGTCCTGAGTCCGCATACCAGGCCGAAGACTACCCACGGCTCCTAGATCAATACGGTGTCATCTCCATCCTTGCTGAGACGGAGAATCAGGCTGGCGGACGCAGCTTTGGAGTGGTGGAAGTTCGTATTACTTTCAGCATTTGAGCTGTTAGTAGCTAAATCAACCTCCACCAAAGTTGCGTCAGACTCCTCGTCCGACTTAAGGAGGTTATCCTAGGCGAAATATGCGCGCCAGTTCCATCACGGAGCTTACGCCCTCCGGTTCTAGTGCAGGTTTGATGAGATGGTGCGTTCTTAATTGGTTTGGAAGCCTTCTCTTCCTCCAATTACGTCACATCTTTTTTGTAGACCCTCAGTTCCATGGATGAGAAACTATAGTCCACCACGAAACCTTTTGATGACAAGAAGGCCAGGGTTTCCTGGTTGATAACGAATGCTACCGACCTAAAGTCCCCCTTCGGCTCATCAAACCGTGTTACCTTCCAGTTTGCTATCGGTAGGCCATGATTTCCCAACCTTACAGTCTCAAGGATTACTTGAGGGTTATAATGTTCAGCAGGGACCCGGGAACGCGTTCTTGGTCTGTTAAGTGATTAAATCCCTATCAATGACCGCGAGATTCACGCCCGGCCATACCTGACCAATCCTTGAGACTGCGATATTATACAGATCTAGAGAACTTTGGGCAGCGCATGCGATTAGCTTCACGTGGCCTTGATGTCATCCACTGTCGCGACAAGGGCCTCTGCCGGGAAACTCCTACATATTCGGAATGAAGATAGTGGCCAGTTTGCCCATTCCTCCATTTTTCCTCCATTTTTCAGGCGATATGCTGCCGTCTGGATTGCTTCTGTCTATCACCGCAATGGTAATTTGTACAGTCACGAGGACGATTTCTGATCCTCGGCCTCGGTGCGCTGGTTTTCGGGAATACGCGCAATGCGATCCCTTATCCTTAGCGCTGCTCTCCGAGAAACAATGCCAGTCCTTTTGGTGGGTGGCGTCTTTTTAGCCAGACCCTTTTTGCTACTTTCACTTGTGCCAGGTTTGGTAACCACTACACTAGATTATGTAGCAGGAGCATTTAGAGACTTCACGTCTCGTTTAAAAAGTAGCGTTTAAAGACCGCGTGTCTGGTGTAGCTGTAGGCTTCAAGAAATAAGTATTCAAGAATCTTATCAGGATCATAAGCGCAAACTAGTATGCATTGAATTCCATCCCTCACAAAAATAGCTACACCTCCTCCATGACCTTGTCTATCTAAGCGAAATAATTTCAAGCCATGTATTTTAAATAAATTATCACTCATCCATGGGTTAAACCACATCTCCGATACACATACCAAATCTACTGCTGAATTTTCAAAAATGAATCTGAATTCATAAATTTTCTTCCCTAGACTTTGTGCATTTATATGGCATATCTTTAAACCATTCTTTTGCTTACATAAGATTCGTATCATATCATGTGTGTAGTCTTTGGAATCATATAAGTTGTCTACAGTCATATATTACAAAGGTATAAAAAGTATTTTCTAGAAAATAAGTAACGCAAGCTTTTTAGGAAAAACAAAGGCTTAATTTTGAAATTGATTTGCAGAATAGGTATCAAAATAAAAAAAAGAAAGAGAAACATTAAAGGAAAAGAAGATATAAATAGCAAGATTTTTTGGACAAATAAAGAGTTGATTTGAGTTAATAGCAAGAACCATAATAAAATATAAATAGAAATATTTAAAAAAATACTATCGTAGGTTTTACAGTTGCTGCTGCCCATCACGAAACCCATCATTAAAGTTGTTGTTGTACTTAGAGTTGTTTATGTTAGAAGAGTCACACATGAGAAAAAGCTCAACAAGCATAGTGAGAATTGATGCAAGAGACATGATCATCACGCATTCTCCTAACATGCACGCGACCTCTCCTGGTAAACACAGTCCATAGTTGTTTTTGTTTCTTGTAACGAAGAGTAGCTTTAAAGATGACATGGTTTGTTTTAGTAAGAGATTCGTTTACCTAAATTGGAACGTCGGACTGAAAACCAGCTTGGTGAAGTCGCAGTAAGTCATTGGTTCTGCGCTTAAACTCTGTGATCGAATCCAGTATACGATTTTTATCAGCTGGCGAAGTGAGCGTTATCAAGATAATGGGATCAGTTCTTGTGTGTTGCTCAGTTCTTCGGCAAGTTAGCATCGATGGTTGTGCACAATTTGGAAAAGATCCCAGCCAAATTTTATTCTTCAGTGATCGGTATGCCGTGGAGACTGAGCGACTCCACAGCTGCATTATCCCGCTTTGTTATACGCTAAGTTTTAATTTTTAACCTGGAGTATTTTGATGTCTGAGGCAGCTCCTTACAGGTGCTCCACCCTGTTGGTAATAGCAGCAAAATTACTCTTAACAACGTCAACTTAATTGTTTAGCCCACACAGAGTCCTTTCAAACGCAGCAAAATTTGAAGTCATTACTTGATTTTGCTCAGCCAAACGTTGATCAATAATTTCTAAAATTTGAGCGGATTTCAGAACTTCATTCGATTTGAGCGTTCCTGAAACAGTATTTGTCTTGAGAATTTCAGACGCAGGTGAGCTGCGCGCATTATTATGCAAATTACGGTTGGGAAGATCCATTATAATGAAGATTCACAAGCTAAAAGAATTTTTTTTAACATTGTTGTGACTCACAACGCGGTAATTTTTTTTATTATTGATCAGGTATGTTAGCATATAAGTAAATATTTTTTGTGCATGCCGCAAATTAGAATATATACAGCAAAACCACAAGAATTAAAATAATAAATTAAACATTAGAATCACTTAAGAATAAAATTTAAAAATTAAACATTAGAATTACAAAACATTAAAAAACATGCATATTTCTATTAATGAATGTGCCGAGTGCTGGCTATGAAAGTTGATCCACCGCAACAATGCCAAGGCCAAGTAATGTAAAGTAAAGTTAAATAAAGTAAAGTAAAGTAAACAACAAAATTAAATGAACACTGACCTACCGCAACAACAACTGGGCGATCAGTTTTCATTGTGTTAAAAGGCAAGTATTTTAAAACACAATACAGTAAACCAACAATTTACTTCTGTGCAGCAGGCACAAACATGCACCGAATGCATTTTTGGGCACGAGTCAAACAAAGCAGAGGTAAATTGTTTTAAATATTTTATCGTCGGCTTTAGTTCGATTGGGTAATATCACCCAATTTATAAATGTTTAATATGTTTGTATGCTTGTTCGGCTCAGGTAGACTAAATAAGTGTGTACGTATGTATATATAAATTAAGAACGGATGTTATTATATTTTAAATAATGATTGCATCATTATAAAAACTAGATTAAGAACTTAATAATTACGATAAAAACTAAGACAAATTATTGTGCAAGATGCGGAAATCAATCTTGCACAAATGTTGAGTACAATTAGTCTATAATTCTAACCGAGGTGTTGAGTATAATTTTTTTAGGAGCAAGAGAAGTTGATTTCAGCAGTTGATAGTAAAAAGTATAGTCACTAGCGTGACTAAAAAGGGAAGTCAAAGTAAAAGTGATAATTTTCCATAACTAAACCGAAGGACATAGAGAAGAACCCGAAGATTACTTTTAATTTCTTGAGGCTGAAGAAACATGGGCAACTACGGTGAGTATCCTTACGGTTTGGGAACCGCTCAAAATACCCAATAATATAATCCTCTCTCGGCAACCTCACGGCTGCCTATCGAATAGCACCGTGCCTCTGAATAAAAAGTGAACAGCATAAGCAGGGCAAGGACGAGTTCCAAGTCCGAAAAGCAGGGTAGAGTTAGGAACCTACAGGTATCCTGAGGAGGAGGATACAACAACATATATTTTTTTATGTATATAAAGATAGCACTGAAGTTGGTGTGCTTAAAAAGGTGAAAATTGGGCCACATCATAGCTTGGCTTTAGATAGTCCAAAAAAATTAAATGCACTCGAAAGAAGACCCTTAAAAAAATGAAAAATTCAAAAAATTATGAAGCGTGAAAGAGAAAATACAAAATTTATGTTATTTTTGACCTTATTGTTGCGTGTAAAAACCAGACAAATTCTCCAAAGACTGTAGCGGAGACGAAGTCGGTTGCGTCAAAAAAAAAAACAAAAAATTGAAAATTTCATCTTGTTGGTCAGTGTTGCACCCTGGACCGGAAATGCCTTTCAGTTATTTAAATTTAATTTTCAATTTAAAATCAAATTTAAATTTTTCCGTTGTTGAACGGTGCCGCCATCTTGTGAAGTGGTCGCCCTGTCACTTTAATTTTGAGGGCGCCCTGGTAACAGCACCCCTGGTACCCTCCGTCCAGAACCGTGACAGGCCAACCCCTTCATAAAGCAGCCGCACCGCACTGCTCGAGTCCAGTTGACCCACGGACATTAGATAAAAATCATAGTTTTAACGTAAAAGGTTGGGTTGCCCTGGCTCAACCGCCCACCCACTAAACTCAGGAGTCCAGATGTTGGGATTCTGCCCACACTGTTCCCACCCTACCGTGGAGGAAATCGGGGCACCATGATATATATTTTTCCTCCCCAAAAAGCAAACCTTCAACCCTCCCTCGACCAAATAAAAGAACTTCGTGTTAATCATAACAAAAAATCTTCAATTATTCTTATGTTTACATTTCTAATTATAATGCATGTTTTTGTTTAATACTATATATAAATGTTTTAGTTAATTTGTTCTTTTGTTTGTGTTACGTTTTCAGCATTACGCAATAAAAACCGTAAAATTTACAACGGACGTAGGTAACAGTACGTAGATTGCATCTTTAGGACAGTTAAATATAAAAGAAAAAGTAAGTATAAAACCCTTTACATCTGTACGTATCCAAAAGATTTAAATGGTTAAGATTCTGGTTGATTAGAGTAATTAACAAAAGTAATTATAAAAAGTTTAAATTATTATAAGCATGATAGAATTTGTGTTTCAGTGAGATTAATTAAGGTCAGTTATCATTTATCTTAAAATAATACCCATACACTGTCACGAATATATGTGAAAAGCCATGAAAGATCATTGTTGTTGCTGTTTGTCCAGTCTATGTTCTTCTGAGTTCGTTTGTATATTGGTATTTAGCTAGCTAATTATGGTCAAGTATGTTTAATGATTTGCACGGTTGTTTAATGATTTGCACAGTTTAATTTATGATTTGCACGGTTGATTTAGTTTTAATTTAGTTTTAATGAAGTTTAATTTAAATTTGTTAACGTGGTTTTAATTCCACGTTTACTTTCGCACATCTTAATTTAATTATCATTTAGGTTGGCTTCGATTAAGATGTTTTAGTTTTGGTTTCGATTAAAATATTTTATGTATTGGTTTCGATTAAAATATCTTATGTATTCTAGCCACATAAAGTAAATTGTTCAATAATGGATCCGCTTCCGTACTCTCTTCAAGTTACTCGAAATCGTTTCATGGCAAAGTTTTCCAGCTCGAGAGCAAAAAAGAACAAGGTAGATGTCACTCTCTAGTCTTAATAAAATTTTCTTTAACTTTACCTGATTTCACTTGGAGTCAATACGGAAGCAGAACCATTAAAAACCTAAATTTTCAAGACTATAAAAAATAAAAAACCTGTTTCCCCAGCCGTTTGCGTTATAAATCACTAGTTGGGGTTGTTGTTGTTGCTGCTTCTCGCAGTAGTTGTTGCTGCTGCGAGGTGTGGTTGTTGTCACAATTACTGATGTGGTGGCCGCTATTGCCTTTTTTTGGCACAGAGGTAATGACGGTCGACGATGTCGACCTGGCTGTCAGGCAGTTGCCGGGTCTCTTGCTGGGGTGTGTAGTGCTGCTGTGCACCCAGCTGTGAATATATTTGGTGGGCGCTGGTGTGCTGCTGTGGGTCGTGCGCTATGATTGTTGCTGTGTATGGCTGGGGCCGTGCGCTATAAATCATCCCTTGATAAGTAAGTGAAATAATGATTTAAGGCCAATACTTACTTGCCTCACCAAATTACCACACGTCACGATGGGCACGTAGCACACCTTCCATTCACTTCCAACAAGCGGATTTTTAAAGATTAATATTATGTTTGCAATAAATTTTGCTTCGCCTCGTTAAGTTGAAAAAGGAAATTTATTGCCTAAATTCTCATGCCAACCCCTTTTAGATCATGCATTATTCTTGTGTGCGTTTTCACTACTCAAGCCGTTATGTTACTTTTTTGTCATGGTCATACGACATGGTTGTGTAATAGCGCAATGATTGCTACCAAACCCCATCGTACCGACACAGACAGCATGGGCAGGAATTCACACGCAACTAATTTACATATTTTACTTATTGAATGGCTTATTGCAAAGACAGGATAAGCCGAAGAAAAAAAAAAATGTTTTGAAATAATCGACGGTAAAGTTTGCAAAAAAAATATATTTTTGTATGAATAAATGGAATGGAACATGGAAACTTTTACAAATATTGTTAAACCATTAATAAGAAATAGGCAAAAATGGTCATTTTATAATGAATGATGGTCACGTTACTTCCATAAGCCCTTCAATTATAAAGTTTAAATAAGAAAGATAGTAAGTTGACCACGAGTGCAAAACTCAAGTTCGCCTAGCAGACCCTGGGTTAGCTGTCAAACTTGGAAACATGCCAGTTGTCAGATTCGAAAATGTGTCAGTTGTCAAATTCGCAAATGTGTCAGCTGTCAGATTAAAAAATGTTTAAGCTCTCAAATTCGCAAGTGTATCAGCTGTCAGATTTAAAAATGTGTCAGCTGTCAACCTAGAAAATGTGGCAGCTGTCAGATTGGAAGATGTGTCAGCTGTCAAATTCGTAAATGTGTCACCTGTCAGATTTAAAAATGTGGCAGCTGTTAAATTGTGATTGGCATTTGTGCCATTACAAGACGACAATGTTGGTAAATGCGGTGTAGAACTTCATTACAAAAAAAGTTTTAATTTGTAAGGACGCCTTTTGACGAGGTCAAAACCTGCACTCACATTAAGCGCCCCCCCCCTCCCCCCGAATCAGCTCTCACAATAAGCGGCCTAATCAAACCGACCCTTACAATAAACGGCCTCATCAAAACCGGCCCTCACAATAAGTGAATCACCCATCCCAAACATCCATAACGACAGCACCCTGCGCAGTGCCACTGGAACATAACAACTACAGCACCATGCCAACACAAGCTGCATGGTAACGACAACAACAACTATAGCACATGCCAACATAACCGGCATAACAAAAACAACTTTAGAACATGTCAACATAAGGTGCATAACAATGACAACAACAACGGCTATAAAATAGCCAACAACACTACTCCGACTTTTCTTAAGCAAAGCCCAATTGGCAACAGCAACGAAATACCCCAACACCGGCAAAGAAACAGAAGAAACATGGAAACCCCCGCTCAACGAAACACGGTACTTATCTTATTTTTTTAGATAGAGCTATCATTTATTTGGCTGCTATTCAAGTACAGACCCAACAAAACATCTTGATGTTTCCAACATCAAACTTAACAAAATATTACGACTTTTATGCATAGAAAATGTGTACGTTATTTTCATCTATTTAGGTAATAAGAAAATATAGGAATAGCCATTATTACACTTATACATATGATTAGGTATAAATGACTAACATTGTAATTAAATATGCTAAAGATTTAATACTTAAAACGAAATTAATATACTCACCCTGTATCAGACCTTCAGTCTGAACATGAAAGACACACACACACACTATTTTAGGGTAAGCTTTTATTTTCTCAGCCACACTGAGTAAATAAATTAGGCCTGTGCGAGTAGCTTCGAGTTCGAGTTCGAGTCGAGTCGAGTAGTGCAACTCGCCTCGATTTTCAATTCGAGTAACTCGGAATCTCAATTAACTCAGAATTACGAGTTACTCGAGAAATTATCGAGTAACTGGAGAAATTATCGAGTAACTGGTGATATTTTCGAGTTAATTGAGATTGAATAGCGACTGATTAGAACTACTTATTAGAACTACTTCACACAATAAATATATGAGATTCTTTAAAAAAACCATTCCACTGTGATCATGAGTCATGACCCATGAGTGTTTTAAGCATTTTAACCCAATAGGAAATGGAAACATATTCCCAAAACATGCAATATCGAAATCCATGCATTGGAATGGGTTCAAGAAGTAACAAAAATGCAAGTCTATATTATTGGGTTCAATGGAAAGGTATTTTTAAGTGCAGTTTAGTTTCGTGAAAAAAGTTTTTCATGTCGTTATATTTAATTAAAATTCATAGAATAACAAATATTTTTTGGAAAATTTAAAAAAAAGAAAAGGATGGACTTCGCAACACACCACTTTTTGTTTTTTTTTTTTTAATTTCTTTTTACACTTTTTCATATTCTAAGTTCAACTCTACTGAGAATTAGTGGATGTTGTTTTCCATTTCTAATAAGGCAAATGGCTGTAAAAAATCAATGAATGTCGGCTCTAAAAAATTCGAACACATAAATTTTAAAAATCAATTAAAAAGTTGTGACGCCATTGAGAAGTCAGACCAAGTGCGATTTTTACTAATGGTTCTTGTAATTTTAACTTTTTCGTTTTTCGTCGCACTGTGATATTAGAGTACTATCAAAAAATTAAAACAGGACAAACAAAGTTTAAATTTTTCTTGCTTTCTAATTTTTAGTAACATGAAAGTTATACGACCGTTACGTGCGCTACCATGGAAATGCCCATATAATATACATATTTTGTTTAATCCCCAAGCCTAAAAGTTTGGCTGTGATATTACCTTATTATCTTTACATTAGGACAAATCAAGGCTTATAACAAAAACACCGCTTCAGTACATCACAATATAATACTGCTAATTCGCGTAGACATATTCTGAAAATCCATGCTATTTTATTTTCTACTGGGTGTTTCCTCCGTTATAACTTTTTGGCTAGTTACTTATATACAATGTTACTTAAAATATAATTTTATTCAAAAGGTAATAGTAATAAGTAACTGATTATTTTCATTTTGAAGTAATATGCAATTTAATATTATTACATTAAGAATTCGGTTAGATTTAATAAGTACATATTACTGTCAACAGTAATATGTCACAACACTGATAGAGATCAACATTATTAACGGGAACTTAAAAAACTCAAAAAGCATCGAGTTACTCGAAAAATCGAGTTTTTCGATACGAGTTTCGATTCGAGTTACTCGACTCGAATCGTGCCGAGTTACGCGAAAATTGAGCTACTCGCACAGGCCTAAAATAAATATACATTGAATTTCCCCTTAAAAATAATGTCACCCATACTAACATACAACATAATGTTTAACATATATTTGAATTTTTAATTCTGTTGGTTGCTGACTCAGACAACCGAGCACATGTATTGCCATTTCACGTAAGCCAATTTGAATAAGATTGTATGCGTCACACGACGCTGGTGCCAGCACCAAGCAGTCGATTTTAAGAAATAAAAGAGTCGAGTTGAAGATATCATACTGAACAGACGTGTTGCGTTTTAATTATAAACACTGGAGGAAAATCTTAGCAAGACTAGCGGTAAGGTTGACGGCCAAAAGGACAACGACACCACGACGGTAAGTGCTCTCAAAAATCCAAATCCAAATCCTTTCCAAACAACGTCGAGGTACAGGGGATTCTCAGAAGCCTCAGTAAAACCGCTTGTCTTTCCTCTAGCTCTGTACGAGCCGACCACACAGGTCCGCCTTCCCAATAGTTTCGCGTTGGAAGACAGGATCCTCAGGAGACTCAGACCGCGTGGAAACCACTGCGAGCTATACGCCCGCACTAGCCACCTTTTCTAGACAAACGTCGAGGTACAGAGGATTCTCAGGAGATTCATTACCAATGCTTGTCTCTCCTCTAGCTCTATACGAGCCGACCCCATAGGTCCACCCTCCCAATAGTTTCGCGCTAGAAGACAGAGGATTCTCAGGAGCCTCAGACTCGCGTGGAAACCACTGCGAGCTGCACGCTCGCACTCACCCTCCCTTCCAATCCCTCTCCTCGAACAAAACGGACGAGACAGGCCGACAGGACGTGATCGACCGTCAGTCATATCAACCGCCATCCCATGGACTAGCAGCCACGCATCTCCAATTCGCGACCCCTAGTGCTCCCTTAATAAAGGAGTGCTAGCGGACCCCAACCCAAGCCACCGAATTTCTTGTGTCAGAACCCTGGACATCTGCTGAGCATTACCCTGGCTGAAAGAAATAAGTAGCGCCCAGGAGGTTCGCTACAAATTTATTCTTTGGTTATAAGATAAAAGATACTGTTTAAGTCGTCAATATACTGTCAAAGATCTTGGTATATGCATGGATTCTAAGCTATCGTTTAACATTCATATTGATTTCATTTGTGAGAAAGCATCTGAAAGAGATGCGTTGCTGGGACGCGCTGGTATGCTCATAGACGAATTCTGTTTACAAAATTTACCCCAAAGAGGATTGCGATCTGTTTACGTTTGCATGTAAAGCGTTATAGCAAGGCCAGTGTTGTTGTGGACAATGACCGCTGTCTGGTGTATTGCAGTCATTTCTATTTGTACTCTTCTTTTTCTTGATTATAAATCAAATATATTATAAAGGCAAAAATGTTACCAATAAAAGTGTAGTGCTAATTCAGAATTCATTAATGGCCTTATTTTGTAAAACAAAAGCAGTCTTTTGCGTTAGATTCTTTGATCTGGCAATATGTTTTTAAGGAAAATTTCAGTGAGAGAGAGGGTTTGTTCTAATTCATATGATTAATGGAATTGCCAGACAATTCCAAGCGAGGTGATTGCGTGCGTTTTACAAAATAATTTCTTAAGTGTGCATTATTGAACTGTAATCACTCCGAGCAAACTCAGTTCAAGGGCTGTTGTTTGCGCTATAATACTATGGTAATACAGCAGCATGAAAAACAAAAATTTTTAATTGAAATGTTTTAAATAATAAAAGCAATAAGAACATTAATAATATCATAATAATTTAAAAATAGGTAAAAATTAAGTAAATTATTTATAATAATAATTATAGTATATAGTACATAGCTATAGTGCCTATGCTGTGTCATCACAAGCGTCTGAACTTGTTCCGAGTTCAACGAAACCACATCCGGCTTCTGAAATGGTATAGTGGGTAGTCGCCTATGATGGGGTCAATTTTGCTCCATAAGAATGTGCAAAAGGGGGAAACTTTACCCCCTAAAATAAAATTCAGACATAAATTTTCAAAACGCCGATACACGTATGTTTTTGCTGGTCCCCTCTACCGGAATCCTTTGTCGGAATCTTGTTATTTTGGAAAAAATTTTCTTTTATTGTCTAGAGTAATTTATTTGCATAATTGGTGAAACGAAGACGATAGAAACACATTGCAGATCTGATAGGTTTTTATGGCTATTAACTTATAAAAGCTCCTTTCAGAACAAGCGACACTTACGGTAATGCTAAGAAAAATTTGCAACAGACCCAACAAGCAAGAAAAATATTTTCCCCAAGTTTGGAAGAAGTGTTCAACCTGTACTTGATCTCCTATTCCAAGTCAACTCCAACATCTTGGAGTTTAACTGGAAGTTGGCTTGAGATGTGTTCATTTTTAAACTGGCAATACTGTTGAAGTATCAGAAAAATTAGTTTGTTTTTTATACCTGGCAGCACTTGGTTGTTTTGGTTATTGTGTTTCGTGTTAATTTGTGAATAGTTGTCAAATATTAAAGTGAATTGCAACAAAATAATAAAGTAAGTAAGAAATTGGAACAAATTATTTAAAAAAATATTTCAATAAGTAAATAAATTCAACTTCAAATAAAAAAAATAGTACAAGGTAAGATGAGAAAAATAACTCAATTGAAGATTCAGCATTATCTCAAGTGGAGATCTAAGGTTCATTTCCCTGAAGATTGGCTTTGATCTCAAGTGGAGATCAAGTGAAGATCCAGAACTGGAGATTGGAGAAACTCCACTGGAGGTTAAGCCCATCTTCTAGGGCAATGCTTATTGGGATGTCATTCTTTTGTAAAACGTATGCAATCACCTCACTTGGAGATTTTGTTGACTGGCAACAACTTTCAGAAGACAATTTCAGTGAGAGAAAGTTGGTTATACTTCAAATGAAAATTACCAGACAATGCCCCCAGAAAAATAATTAAATTTTTTCAGCATTCATTATTCATTCTTACGTCACAATTTTCAATAAAGTATTAAATACATTTAGGCAATTCACAAGGCCTGTCCTATATCGCATATCAAAGTTCTATAAAATACGAGACATGTGAGTATTTCTTTATTGTTGTATAGTGAAGACACATTTCTACCACATAAGTTAACATATATTTTTATTATTAGGTTTTTTCCAACTTAACTTACCTGAATATCTTGGTTTGCTTCAATGCAGAAAGAAAAGTAACCAGACACAGCTGATAGATAGCACTCTCAATCAAGGGCGTAAGCGGGGGATTTAGGTGCCACTGCACCTTAAATCTGGGATTTTTAAGTAGTTTTTATTTTATGATCCTTTTTTAATGTGTGATTTGCGTTTTTCTTGAAACTAGAGCTGGAAAAGTCAAGCGCAAATCAGTATTTTTATAGCGATATTGTATAATTTTGTCCATCTACTCTGGCCGAAACAATTTGGCGATGCAGTTAGCACCGATTTCAACATGGCCCTTTGAGTTCACCAAAAATCAAAGCGGATTTATGTCCTATCTCTCAACATACAAAAAACCCACTGGACAAATATTACTAGTAAAAGTAAGAATAAAAAATCACACTGCAAAATGTTTTAAACCTAAAAAACTTCGGTCTTTTTTTAAAACACACAAAAAAAATACCATACACTGAAAACAAACTAAATACCTCTCAAAAACTTTTTCCAATATTTCCGAGTTGCCATCCCGCGCAACTTCTATATGTCTCGTAATCTCAATCTTTTCACGAGATTTCAGAGTAATCAACCCGCGCAACTACTGAATACTTGTGTATTTTCTCAAATCTTCTCGCTTTATTTCTGAATCCTGTTGTACATTTGTATTTTTTTTTTCCGATATAACAGATTTGCCAATCTCGTGCAACTCTGAGTACTATAAATAGTATCGTAATTTTCTCTAAATTTACCGATATTTCTCTGAACACTTCACTCTAGGGAGTCCAATCCCGGAAGCTTTTCTCGATCCCAGGATTATTGGGATTGAAAATCTCAATCCCGGTATCTCGGGATTAGTTCGGGATTGAAAACTTTAAGAAGTAAATAATTCAAAACATTTTTATAACAATTTTTTATTAGTTAAAACTAAAAAATGTTAATTAAGTCACTTATAAATCAACGGTCAGGTCCGTAGCAAAGGGGGGATTTCGGGGTTCAAACCCTTCAGAGGGTCGAAATTTAAATAAAAATTAATGCATTGAAATAATTAGTTCATTGGATCACTTAATATGTTATAAAAAACTTAAATCATATACTGAAGTTGCGTTTACGTGTCATAAAGTCTTTGTTAGGAGTTGAATCGTGTAAACAACAATAGTGAAAACCAATGTATCGCGATTTATCGGATCAAACGTGATACATTCAAAACTATCATCACTATTGTTTTCACTACCCTTGACATCGGCAATTGTGGATGATGGTAGTAACTTCATTTTTATTTGATGGTCGAAATAGCTTTTTTTCGTTGTAGACGTGTTTTCTGCTGTGCTAATTTTATAATTGTTACAAGCTTCTAATACTTTCTGAAAGCTTCTATAGTGATATAATGAGCTCAAGTGAGGCTCGGAGTAATGCTGGTGCTCCAGATCCAGGAGGAGGTGATGGAGTTAGCTCTTCTGCTGCTCAGTTAAGTTGGGCGACGATTCGTCTATTGGAGTGGATTTTGGTCCAAATGGTCAGGCCACTGTTTCACTGCAGCAAACGTGCCTTCAAGGCTGGGCAGATGGCTTGTCTTTTTCCCGCTCAAATATGGTTGCTGGGCGCGAAAGTTTTACCGTTCAGAAGGTAACTGTCTCGCATGATCCAACACAGCTTCAGTCGCAGTTGCAGTCGCAGCGTTGTTCTGTGATCACTGCAATACAACAGCAGCATCAACCTGTTTCCAAATTTAATAATGCTTTTGGGCAGAAACAGCAACATAAGCAGCAGCAGTTTCAACAACAACAATTATTTCATCCTAATAAACTTCAGCCTCAACAAGTTCGTGGGCATGAAAATATGGAAATTGAAAGTGTTTCGTCTCCTGGCTCTCTTTCAGCAGCGGAGCAATTATTAAATCTTCAAGGCGGGGGTTTTACTACAGAGTAAAAGATTTAAAAGATCTAATCGTGATGTCATCAAAGATATTGATGTTGCAGGCTTCCAGAATAAGGTAGATGTAATTAATTCTAATTCTATTCGTTTTGCTTTAAGTGATCTAAATGTTGAAAAAAATGTTACTATACTAATACAAATAATGTTAATATTTTAAAAAATAGCATTAAGCCCAAAAATGTGAGTGAGAAGAAAATTTATTGCCCACCAATATTTTTACATAATGGTAACATTAACAGTCTTGTGTTACAGCTTAAGGCTAAATGCCCGGAGGTAAAGTTTAAAATAGTGAATAAAAGTAAATTCAAAAGCAAATTATTTTTTGAAGATTATGAGTCTCACAAGGCTATGATGGCTCTTCTTAATGAGAAGGGGATTGATTCGTAATCTTTCACTCCTTCTCATTTGAAGCAAATTCGAGTATTAATTCGTGGGTTATACTTTAATACAGATTTACATGAATTTAAATTGGCCTTGGACGAGGAGCTCCCAGGCTGTATAAAGTTAAAAAATTTGTGATTCCGTCGTCACTCTGGTTCCTGAAAAAAAATGGATGATCTGAGTAAATCTAAATTCGTGCTAAGGCAATTTATTACCTGGGAAGCTCCGAAGTCTAGGTCTGATCTCATTCAATGCTACAGGTGTCAGTTTTAGGGGCACGGTGCCCGTAATTGCAATAGGACTTTAGCATGTGTTAAGTGGGATAAGTCTCATAGTCCTGGAGAGTGCCTCGTTAGAAAAGACAAAAATTCATCTTCATTTTGTATTAATTGTAATCAATTTGGTCACCCAGCAAATTACAAAGGTTGCCCGGTATATAAAGAACATACATATAGGCAAAAAAAGTGACTGATGCTAAGGAAGCTAGACTCAGTGCTGCAAGGGCTGTGGGAGCGGTGAGTAAAAATTTAGTCTCTTCTTGTAAAAGTTTTGCTAGTCTTTTTCATCCTATCAAAAGTAACGTAGGGGAGCCAAGTTCAGCTAATAGAAGACCTTCTATAGTAAATGAATTTTTAAAGATGGCAGAATTTTTGCGAGCCAGAACCTATCTCCCTTGAATGTAAACTTCAACATTTTATTGATAATTTTCGCTCAATGCCTAAAGCTCAGGCTAAACTGGAATTTCTTAAGTTGTTAAATGAGGTTATAAATAAATATGCTCCATAAACTTAAATTGCTGACCTTGAATGTGAGATCTTTGCAAAAATGCATCCCTAAATAAAAGGCCTCAAATCTTAAAACGGAATCAGACCCCAAAATTAGGGTATAGTTCCATTGGGAAAAATACCCCAAAATTGGTTTATACTTCCATTGGGAAAAATACCCCAAAATTGGGGTATACTTCCATTGGGAAAAATACCCCAATATTATAGAAATATCACCCCAAAACTTATAAAGAAAGACCCCACAATAAATGAAAACACCCCAAAATTGTTAATATTTTTATTTGTAGACATGAATGATTTAATATTTTTAAGAATTCATTAATCTCATACAGAAATTTAAAAATAGTACTACCCTGTACTAAATATTTTTATAAATTTGTAATCCAAATCGTTTGAGCTTATATGTTATAATTATTGTTTTGTAAATCTATATTAATTTACTAATATGTAATTATTAAGAAAACTTTGTTGCTTTAGTTATATTTCGTAACTTAAGTGTAATTTCAACAGAGTCCAATTTAAGTTCCTTCTCGTAAGAGATCTTGTGAAGTGCGAATGTCGTTAAATTTTCCTTCCGCCAAAAGGTTAACTCTTGCTTTACAGGTGTCTTGCAGTTATTCATATTTTGTTATAGTTTTATAAGTGGATTTTTTTCTATATATCATTTTTTGATCGAGGATATTTGAGAAATTCACTGGTCGGTCCTTCTTTTACCATGAAACTTTTCAGAATTTATTTTATTTTGTTATTTTTTATTATATCCTCACTACGCGGTAAAAATATCAAAACTTAATATATTTTTTAAAATTTTTTCAATTGATTTTAAATAACAAAAATCCAAAAGTTGTTATAATAACCGTATCCAAGTCTGACCCTCAAGGAGTGTTTTTGGTGGCCTATTTTACAATGAAATAAAGCCCTAATTTAAAAAGTTAAATAAGGCCACAAAAATCAAAATAACACCCCAAATATTCCTGCTTTTCTTACTAATATAATTTTTGGGGCCTTATTTAATTTTTGAAGAATGGGGCATTATTTCATAATGAAATAAGGCCCCAAGAGTAAAATGAAATAAGGCCCCAAAATAGGAAATAACATCCCAATTATTTGTGTTGCTGTTTTGTATAGAAATGCTTGGGGCCTTATTTCATTTGTAGTTTGGGACCTTATTTCTAGGGGCCTTATTTAATAGAGCCTAATTTTTCTATATCAAATTTAAGTTCGTTTTCGGATCATTTTCCGTTAAAAATCAGTGTTGATTTAAATGAATTTATCTTGCTCTCCAAATCTCCAAGAACCTTCACTTCATTTCGTAATACAAATTGGGAAAATTTTCAAGCAGAGTTGAATTCGAAATGTGCTGCAAATTTGCCTCCTTGTTTTCGTAATCTTAACAATTCAGAAATTGATAGTTTCATTACTAATTTCACTAATGTTGTGAATTCGGTTGCTGCCTCGTATTCAGAGAAGATAGTGTTAAGGAACAAGAAATATATGATCCCTGATAAAATTAAAATGCTTTTCAGGATTAAATATGCCTGGCAAAGAGAATTAAAAATAATTTACCATTTGAATTTTAATAGAAGGAGCTCTGAATATATTATTTTGTCTAAACAAATCCAACTGTTGATCAGGTAAACATTAAGCAAACTAAGGAATTTAAAGAAATTTACGGTATGATTAACATTAAAAAAGATAAATATAAACGTAAGATCTGGCAACGCTATGTTTGAGTAGAACACAAATTTAAGTCGTCGGTCAATTTCTTAATTTAAACCAAGTCTTTAACTAATTAATAATACTTTTGAGTCCATAATCGGTAAAATAAAGTACTTTACTATAAATTTAAATGAAAGTATATGTTTTTGCGTGGATTTAACACGAATTTACTTCAAATAAAGTTTGTGTCGAATTGCTGTTGCACTTGCTGTCTCAAATACTGTTGCTGTTGTTTTTGCTGCTCTGTGCTGAGGTCTTATTTATCTGCTTTGCATTTTTTTTCGTGCTAACCTTGAAGTGTCGTTGAACTTTATAATTTAACATGGCACCAACAAAAATTGTCAACTATGGAGTGTGCAATAAAAGCGTTGGAAAACAGTAGTCCAGCATTGGATGTGGCCTTTGTGGAAATTGGTTCCATATCGCATGTGTGGATATTACAACTGAACAACATATGCATTTTTGCTAAAAAACCGTGCTTTATCTTTCACATGTGCTGAATGCAAAAAAAAATCCTCAGAACCGAGATAAATCTTTAACTACTCTTCGTGCTGAGCATCGGGATGGACTGGCTGATATTAAAGAATATTTCGGTGCACTATTTGAGTAAGTCAGGTCGGAGTGGTCTACTACCTTTAATGATCTCAAGTCTGATATTTCACGTTGCAATCAAATGATCAAACTTGTTGACTCTGCCGCCAATAACAAAGTGAAAGAGCTGGAAAATGCAAATAATATTCTGCAGCGCAGACTCAACCGTGCAGACATTGTGATTAGTGGATTGCCGTCCGGAATGAATAATATTTATGACCCTGCCATTGCCCTTACCAGCTTCTTTAAACTGCCTATTAGCGATAACGACATACAACATTGTTGCTATATTCAAAATAAAAAAGCTGTTCTTGTTAAGTTCAACAATGTCAGGCTACGGGACAACATAATGAACCAGTATTTTAAAACAAGGAACCTGAAATTGTGCGATTTATTGGGAGGAGAGGTGCAATCAAGAGTTTACCTAAATTATCACCACACGCCAGCTGCCACCAAACTAAACTTTATATGCAGAAAACTTTTTGTATTTGTATTTTTGTATTTGTATTTATTTAGTTACAATATGTTGACATTTAAGACTTAGAAAGACAACATTAGAAAGACAAAATATAGAATTATAAAAATTCCAGTTCCATAGTCTTATTGCACTAACGAAAAACAATCTACTTGAGTTAAGAAAATTAAACTTAGGAATAATTAGGTTCATGCTTCGACTTGATCTACAAAATTTAAGCTTCTCAAAAAGATAGTCAGGGCATCGCGAGTGGATGATCCTATGCAAGAAAATGCAGTTTCTTGCCTCAAGATAGTTGGTTAAGCTACGGCCTAATAACTGATAAGTAAAGCGTGAAATGTGATCAGACCTTTTAATTCCGTAAACGTAGCGTGCAGTGTTATTAAAAACAACTTGTAGTTTTTGCAAAGAATTCGAGTCCATTTTGCTATAGACAACTTCCGCGTATGTAATAATTGGCAGTAATAGCGTTAATACTAGTTTTTTTCTGATGTCAACAGGTACAAAATCTGCAGTCACTTGGAGATTTCTTAAGACATAGTAAATTTTACTGACGCAGGAGTTAACATGGTCATCGAAAGACAGAGAAGAATTTATTTTATAACCAAGATTTGTGGCCTTACATACGAATTTTAGCTGCACGTTACTAAGGAGAATCGGTGAAATATCTAGATTTTTAAATGCAGTCTTTGAAACCGGTAGGACACACGATTTGAGAGGGTTTAGCATCAGTTTATTAAGATTCGCCCATTCTGCCACTATTTTTAAATCTTCATTAACTTTTCAATTAAATCTTCAACTAGTCCAAGTGGCCTAGACAAATACAGTTGTAAGTCGTCAGCATACGCATGCATGGTTACATGATTGCATTTACTGAAGATATCATTTATAAACATGGTGAAAAGAAGTGGGCCAAGAACAGGGCCTTGTGTGACTCCACTCGTGGTTCTTTTGTAAAGCGAGAAATTGTTCCCTACCCTGACTCTTTGAGACCTGCCATCCAAGTAGCTATGCAAAAACCGAACCGAAGCATTGGAAAATCCGAAGTAAATATTAAGTTTTTTACAGAGTAAAGTATGGTCTACAGTATCAAACGCTTTAGAAAAGTCTAATAGACAAAGCAAACTCAGATGACCTCTATCATATGGCAATCTTATATCATCTAGAATTTTTACTAAAGCAGAGGAGCAGCTATGTCCGGGCCGAAAGCCTGACTGCAGCTTAGACATCAGGCCAAAAGTAGTTATATGACGAGAAATTTGTTCAGCCATGAGAGATTCACATACTTTAGAAACTGAGGACAATAGGCTAATCGGTCGAAAATCGGATGGTTCCGAAGCATTTGATTTTTTTGCAATAGGAATGACTGTCGCCACTTTCCATATCTCAGGGTATCTCGAAGTTGTAAAGCAGTGGTTTATTATGTGTACAAGTCGACTTAGTACATAAGGCAATATGCATTTCAGAAATTTTACGGAGATACCGTCAACACCAGTAGCATTTGGTTTAATATTTTTTATGCAACGCGCTACA
This sequence comes from Dichetophora obliterata, assembly GCA_963920525.1. Taxonomy (NCBI): domain Eukaryota; kingdom Metazoa; phylum Arthropoda; class Insecta; order Diptera; family Sciomyzidae; genus Dichetophora; species Dichetophora obliterata. Next base: position 141,171,525 of record OY986437.1, read on the forward strand.
TCCAACTCGCTAACTGTATTAAACTGAAATTCAAATGGCAAGTTATGAGAAACATGCTCGCCATCATCAGGCGTGTCTATAGATGTAGAATTAGCAACAAAAAAGTCGTTTAATATGTTAGGATCAATGTGGCACGCTTCAGATTCCTTGTTGCATATTACTAAGCCCTTTAAATTGCTCCAGAGCTGTTTAGGATTTAATTTTGATGAAAAAAACCTATTTTTTGAGATCCTAATGGCGTTTGTAGCTTCATTCCTAACTTACCTATAATGCTGCCAGTTTTGTGCAGTAGGATTTCGTTTCCACTTAGTGTAGACTTTGTTCCGTTTTTTTATAAGCGATTGTACGGAATGTGTAAACCAAGGGCAAGAATTATTGGCTACGTGATGAGTACGCTGAGGGACATGATTATCAAACAGATTTGTAATTTTATCTATAAAAAACTTTAACTTTTCGTCGACTGATTCAAGAAACCAACAGTCTGACCAATTTATTCGCGTCAAATTGTGGTACAAAGATGTGTAATCAATCGACCTGTAGTCACGATATAGAAATGAAGTTTCAGTGGCACGTTTTGTTAGATTTATGTTTAAGGTGCAAAAAATGAGGTCATGATCAGAAATAAACGAAATTTGGTCAAACAGCATAATAGACGACAGGTCCGATACAACAAAAACGTCCAACAAGCTTGGATAGGCATTGTTTGCAAACCGAGTTGGCATTGTTGTATTAACCAAATTCAGTCCTACTGCATATAAATCATCATGAAACTTATGAGATAGGTGGTCATGAGCTAAAAGATTTACGTTGAAATCACCGCAAAGAATAAAATGCTGGAAGTCTATAGCACAATTTGAAAGTTCTGTGAATAGTGGCTCTTTAAAAGAGAAAAAGATAAAAAAATACAAAATTCTTAACTCTGATACTCCAAAGTCAAAAATAACTATGTTGGACGGTAGTGATAAAGTTTGTTGCATTCAATTATGCACTGCGATTTTTGAATCAGCTGATCTTACTATTACAGGGCCCGGTGATCTCCCCACTCTTCCATCATGTCCGTTGGATGGCATTCGTGGTAATTCATTAACGGAGTAATTTTTAAGTTTTCTTATTCTTTTATTTAAAAACATATTTTCTTTGAAATCTTATCAACCAAAAATGTTATATTTTTTCATATTGATCGACTTCGAAAATGAATTGTATTAAACGAATTTGATCTGTATATATGTATCTATTTTATTGTTATTTAAGTTTAGTTATAATGTATTGTACCTTATTACGACTTCCCTACTTATTCTATGAATTTGGAATCACCTAACTGCAATTTAGGTCCCATTGTTTGCGATAACTCTTTTTTAAAATCAATGCTGCATAAACATAGTTTAAATCTTAATGTTGGTAATGTTAATTGTCGAAGCTTTAAGCCATCTTTCAATCATCAAAATTTGATGAAATTAAATGCATTCTTAGTGGTTGTTTTTTTTTATGTTTTTGATATCTGAAACGTGGCTAAAACCATATATATCGAATGCTGCAGTTGATATTCCAGGATATACATTTTGCAGAAGTGATCGTCCGAATGTAAAAGGTGGTGGTGTAGGTCTTTTTATATCGAAAAAAATCAAATATAAAGTTGTCTTTCGTTCTACTGAATATGGTGTCTGTGAGGTTTTTTTTTGTAGAAATTTGTCACAATTTCCAAAAACTATTAATTGGTGTTGTATATTTACCTCGTGGTGATATTGTGTCCTTTGAAAATTTGTTAGGTGATTTGTTCGTGCGATACTCTAATGTTGTTATTGTTGGTGACTTCAATCATAATCTCTTTGATATGACTAAGGCAACCAGTCTTCGATCCATGGCTTTACGTTGTAACTTGTCGTGTATTCACAATTCGCTTCCAACTCATTACGATTCTCATAATAACTCAACGTCTCTAATTGATTTTATTCTGATTAGTGATCCAAACATCGTGAAACTTTCAGGACAAATGTTATCACCAATAATATCTCACCATGAATTTTTATTTCTTTCTCTTAACTTTCCAATTGTTCGCGAGGATAAGTTTGTTGAGTATCGGAATTATGGAGCAATAAATTATGAGTATTTAAATTTATTTATGACTGGAATTGATTTCAGTGAAATGTACTTCACCAGTGACGTAGATAAACAGTGAAGTGTATTGAATGCAGTTTTAACTGAAGCTTTTTCTTTTGTCCCTATAACTAAATATAAAATTAAGTATACTCAAGGTATTAAGTTGAATTCTAAAGAGATTATTTTCGTTAAATCTATGCGTGATCTTGCTTTTAAAGCATATTTACAAGATAGATCGGAACATACCTGGAAAACTTTTTGTAAATATCGTAATCGTGCTAAGTCCGTTATACGTAAATTTAAAAGGTAGTCTGGAGCTCGACTATTTGAGGGTCTTAATTCAAAACAAATGTGGAATACCTTAAGAAATAGTGGTTGTTTAAACTCAATTGAGACAAGTGAAGAATTTGATGTTAATTGTTTAGATAGTTTCTTTGTTAATAATCAGAATAATTATAACGCCAACCCATTCGATTTTGAGGAGCATTTGGATAGGGAAGATATTTTCTTCTTTAAAAACATTTCTGAAAGTGAACTTGTTGAAGCCATTTGGAGTGTTAAGTCGAATGCAATTGGAAATGATAACATTCTTTTAAAATTCATTAAAATAATTCTCCCCTACATTCAAAGTCATTTGTTATTTTTCGTCAATAGTATTCTTACGTCCTCCAAGTTTCCTTCATCTTGGAAAGTGGCTAGAGTTGTGCAGATTCCCAAAAACAATTCTTCTACGTATATAGAGAATCTTAGGCCGATAAGTATATTACCTGTACTCTCCAAAGTTGTTGAAAACATAATAAAAAATCAAATAATGGAATATACTAATCGGCATTCTCTAATTGATTGGTGCCAATATGGCTTTCGAAATGGCTATTCTACGGCAACACTTCTTCTTGGCCTAACAGACTCTATTAGACATAACGTCAATGCCCACAAAATAAGTATTTTGGTGTCCTTAGACCTATCAAAGGCATTTGATACAATCAATCACTCGAAGTTAATAAACAAACTAAAAACCATATTTAATTTTTCAACTACTGCGTGTAGGTTAATGTTTTCATATATATGTGATCGTAAACAATTTGTTGCGTACAATGGTTCTGCATCCAGCCTGCTTAATATTGTTTCTGGGGTCCCACAAGGATCTGTACTTGGACCATTACTCTTTATGTTGTATTTGAATGATATCGTTAATGCTGTTGATTTAAATGCGTGTAAGCCCTTTATTTTTGCTGATGATATCCAACTTCTGTTTACGGGTGAGTGTCAGTTTAAAGATGTACTCGAGTCCTTAGTCAACTATAATCTTTCTAATATTTCCTCCTGGACGTCAATAAATTATTTAAGTTTAAATGCCAGAAAAGCCAAATTCATTCAATTTAACCCTTCTAGGCTACTTGAAGACCATTTGAATATAAGTCTACACAATGAGAAGATACAATTTGTTAATTGTATCAAATGCCTTGGTGTTTTCATTGACAACAAGCTATATTTTGATTCCCATATCAATGCGTTAAGTTCTAAAATAGGTTTTACTGTGAGGAAACTTTACAATACTAATTTGTATCTGCCTTTTAGTGTAAAATATAATATTGGCCATGCTCTTCTTATGTCCAGTATAACATATTGCGTCGAGGTTTATTCTGGTACGCTAGCTCTTAACATTAAACGAGTTCAAGTCATTGTCAATAATATTGTACGTTTTGTCTATGGTCTTCGTAGACGAAAGCACATATCTTCGTATGTCGTTAAGTTTTTAAATTGTTCCTTTCATCAATATATAAATAATAGATTGATGTTGTGTTTTTATAAGCTTGTGAAAACCAACGTGCCACAATACTTGGCTCAGAAATTTGTGTTTAGTCGCTCTACTAGAAATCCTCAGATAATCTACCCTAGAATAGATTGTTCTACGTTTGAAAGGTCTTTTCTGGTACGAATAGCTCGTGTTTGGAATAGGCTCCTTATTCATCTTCGTATTTTCACATGCACCTTAACCACCTACAAAATTAAGCTCAAAGAATTTCTTCATTCAACAGTTTAAATATATTACTCTTAAAAATCTTTTTTGTTTACCACTTTTAATTTCTAAACTATCTTTTTTTCCTCTGGTTTCTTTTCTTTCCGCTAACTTGGGATCTTCAAATTCTAATCTTAAATGAATGCTATTAAATATCATATACTGTTAAGGGAGGTTGTAAACTTAACATGTATTATTAGTTAAGTTTTCTCTCGAATATGCTACTATTAAACTGGTAATATGTAAATTGGCCAATTAATATTTGGCTATTAAAATTGGCCAATAAGGATTTTGTATCACTTACAATGAAATAAATAAATAAATAAATAAAGTCTGGGAAAAATTCACGGTTGATGGTGTGGTCCTCACAAATGATAGGGATAAAGTTGAGACTTTTAGAAATCTTTTTGTGGATACTTTTAAAGAAAAAACTCCGAATAATGTCGATATTAATAATGTAAAACTTCTTGTTAATAATAATCTTTCTTTATATCCTGATTCTATTTATAACTTTTCCAATTCATTTTCTTCCATAATTAATTCAGACAGTTTACATTTTGTAACACCCGATTTTTTACAAAACCTGGTTAAAGTTCTAAATTCCAAAAAATCTGCTGCTCTTGATGCAATATCAAACTTTCTTATCAAAAAATTTTCTTCCTCGGCATTTGAATATCTTTCTTGTATTTTTAATAATTGTATCAACAATGGATACTTTCCTTCTGCTTGGAAAATAGCCAAGATTTTTCCTTTACAAAAGAAATCTGGTAACTCATGTATTAATAATTTTAGATTGCTCAATGCTCTCTAATCTAGGCAAATTGCTTGAACGCATAATTAACATTAAAATGGATTTTAATATCGATTATGAATATATTCCGTATCATCAATTTCGATTTAAGAAGGGTCACTCAACGACACACGCTCTTCTTAAATTCCAGGATGATGTTATTAGTAATTTACGTGAAAAGAAATGCACTATAGCTGTGTCCCTAGATATAGAGAAGGCATTTGACAATGTATTTCATGATAGTGTTTTTAAAGATGTCTATTGGATTTTATCCGTTTATTATAAAACTGTTTAAAAGTTTCTTTAGAGTGGTAGGAATTTCTTGGTTCAGATGAAGGATGTTTTGTCTGCTTTGGGGGAGGTGAAAAGTGGTGTCTCTCAGGGCTCTATCTTGGCTCCTCATTTATACAATATTTTTATTAGTGATCTTCCTCATGAAGTTGGTTCTTCCAAGAGTATTTTATACGCGGATGACTCGCTTGGTTATGCACACACAAATTCTCCCTTTGCAGCACTGAGTCTAGTTTCCCATCACCTTTCTGAAATAAATATGTTTTATAAATTTTGGGGTATTAAAATAAATGCAGCCAAGACAGTAGCTATTTGTTTAAGAAATGCTTCTGGTAGATGTGCTTCAAACGTTGTCCCAGAAAGTAAAAAATTGTCTGTTTTTCTAGATGGAGTGGAGATTCCTTTAAAAAATAGCATAAAATATCTTGGAGTTGTATTTAATAAATTGGTTAAATTTAATGAGCATGCAAGAGAAATATTAAAAAAGGCTAACAAGATTAAGTCAATGTTTGCTAATCGTTTTCATAGTAAATATTTGAGCCAGGTCACTAAACTCCTCATTTATAAGGTGTATATTAGATTAGTAATTATTTATGGTTCTCCTATATGGTTCTATTTTTCAACCATGGTAGCTAAACATCTTGAGATTTTTGAAAGGAAAATTCTAAGACTGCGTAGATCGAAATTTTTAATCTTTTACAAAAAAGTATTCTAATAGATTTATTTATAGTAAATCTGAGATTTTACCTCTTTGCATTTATGCCCTTTCTTTATTAAAAAGATTTGTGAACAAATTAGAATTTTATGATAATATTCTTATTTCTGACATTTTTAACAATCAAAAATCCTTTAACTGGCTTGACGTGCGATACCTTTCTCCAATCGGTATAATAAATACTGCAGTTAATACTGAAATTGATTTCTCGGCACCTTTACGACCTGATTTTTATTTACAAATTTCCCCTGACACTCACAGAGTCTTAGGATATTATTTTTTTTTGACGACTTATATACTTACTTTAAATTTGTTTTTACTTGTACAAATGTGTTATATTGTTCTGTATTTAAATATTGCCCATTTGACGATCGAAATATGATTAATAATTCGTTTTTATGTTATAAAAATTTAATTTTTATTGTTTCATATATGACTATAAACTTGTCTTTATATAAAACTGTGAAATATTAATAAATTTTTGCTAAATTAAAAAATTACAATATATGTACCATGTTTAATATTATTGTATATTAGACCTGGCGCAGCTTATATGAGACTTTTTTTTAATTTCAAGTGTGTGTAGCGATAAAAATATGCCATTGGATGTCAAAATCATTGTGTAAAATTTTCAGGTCAATCGGAATGTGCCAAGTCGTGCCCTAATGAAGTCAAAGGTCACAATTTACCGAAAACTAGCAAAAACATGAAAATTTTTTTTCTTATAAATATATAAATTTAAAAACATGAATAATTTTAAATTTATTATGCATCCATATAATGATGAAAATAAATATTTGTTCAGTTGAAATTTTCATTTAACATCTCCTTTGTGTAGTTAGGGTACAAATTTTTGTGCTAATGAACGAACACAAGAAGTGCTCGCGAATTAATTGTAAAAACTTTAAGTGCTACACTTTTTGCTATTTTCACAATTACCTGCTGATACATATGATCCCGTTATTTGTCTGGCAGAATGTACGTAGCTGCTTATTGTGTCATTGTCTCATTCATTTGTGTGACATTAAGAGAATCAAAGTCATTCTAAAGTTTACTATTGTGGAACAATTATTATCAGTTTAACAATTAATATATTTTTTTCTTAAATTTATTAATAATCATGGCTTCACAAGCAAGTCTAACTACGAGACGACTGAGATCTGGTGACGATAATGTGTATTTTATAGGAAAGTGTGAACCTAAAATAGTTGGTGTGAAATTGCCTTCTAATAAGCAAGTGTTGCAGTTCTTTTTTAGCAAAAGTTGTAGCAAAAGTTATTAAACTTTATAATGAGTGGAGGTCAGTCCAAAAACATAGCAAATCCGAATATGCAAGTCATACTAAAAAAATCTTGATAATTTAAATGACTTATTTGACATTGCACACGTTGATGCCCTTAAATTAATAACTTTTGAGGAAGACAGAACATTTTTACAACGTGAGAAAGGGCGTGTGGGCAGCATGAATTGCGTAGATAAAAATCTCGAAAATAAAGAAAAGCGGAAAACTAAAAGATTGGAGAATGAACTGCGACGAATAGAAAAATATAGAGAAAAAGAAAGTGCTACAGGTGAATTATATTTACTTGCATGTATTATATCTTCATTTACATAAAAGACTTTTCGTTTTAGACCTCAATACAGTATGTTCTTATTCTGATGATAGTGAGCATGACAGTGTCGAGGTTGCGCAGGTTTTCAACATGTCAGACAGCAGTGAGATTGCCAAATGCTCTAATAAGCCAAATAAAGTGAATGGAAAAACTTAATTCAATGACGACAGAATGTTAGCTTGTATGGATGCCGGTAGTATGTCGTCTCCATTTGCGATTCACTTTATTTCAGCCACTGCAAAAACATTAGGAAATGATTTAAAGGACCTTGTTCTCAATTGCACGAGTTTGCGTAAACAGCGCAAGGAATATCGTCGGCGTCAATGCAAACAAATTATGGAGAGTTTCGAGGTTTTTAAAAATAATTTTATTAATTTTACTGTTATTTTGATTACTAGTTTTATAGATTCCTGAAACTTTTGTTTTACATTGGGATGTCAAAATACTCTCCGCTATAGCTGGAAAACTGAAAGTTGAGCGCTTAGCTATTGTGCTTACTTCTGAGAATATTGAAAAATTAATTGCGATTCCTATCATCGATGAGGAATCTGGTGAGGCGATTGCCCAAGCAATATTTAATTATTTAGGCACAATGAACATGGGCAATTCAGTTGAAATGGTGGTTTGATACAAATGCCACAAATACTGGCCACAATAATGGTGCGGGAGTAATATTGGAGCGAAAATTAGGGAGAAGCCTTTTATGGTTACCATGTCGTCATCATGTTGCAGAACTTTTATTAAAAGCAGTATTTGAACTGAATTTCGGAAAAACGAGTGGTCCAAAAGTTCCAATTTTTGAACGATTCGCACGCGCATTAGAAAACTTTTAATATAAATGAATTCAGCATTGGTATGAACGATGAAGAAGTTGCACGCGTTATAGATACTGAAGAATGTCAAGAAAGTAAGAAATTTCTTATTGATTACCTATCAAAAAATCATATTCGCCACGATTATAAAGAGCTGTTGCAACTTGCATTGATTTTTCTTGGTGGTAGCAATGAGAAGGTCCATTTTCGTTCACCTGGAGCAACGTCACATGCCTGTTTCATGGCCAAAGCTATATATTCATTAAAAATATATGTTTCACGCACAATTTGAAATGACGTCCAGAAATTTGAATGGCTTTCGCAACGTGTGTATTTTCCTTGTACGTATTTATATTCCGTACTGGTTTAGAGTCGTGAACGCAGTGGGGGCACCACGCCTAGATTTGCAATTGATCAAATACTTTGCAGGCTATTACGATTCAAAAACATCTGTGACGTTGTTAGACAAATTTCGCAATCACCTGTGGTATTTGTCGGAAGAAGCAGTAGGACTTGCGTTTTTCGATCCAAACGTTGATATTGAAGTGAAGAAAAAAAATGGTTTTAGCACTTAAAATTTATGACAAAGAAGATAGTGACCGCGAAGAAATTGAATGGTGTTCCAAAAAAGCTATTGCAAGCGTAAGAGAAATGCAACTGTTCTCAGACTTGAGCAACTTTGTAACGCCAAAAACTAAATTTTTTTTTTTTTGAGATTGAATATAGATATGAATTTTTTACAATACGATCCATCAACTTGGAGTGTGAGAGACGATTATTTGCATGCGGTTACTAAAAGCATGATAAGAAGCATGACTGTGGTTAATGACCCTGCCGAAAGAAAAGTGAATCTGATAACACTTCAATCGATCATTGACGCACAGTGAAGAAGATAAGAAATATTTGTTGCATATTGTAGAAAATTACCGCAAAAATTATCCATCACATTTTTTTATGTTAAGTTACACTCACTTATGTTAAGTTAATATATATCAAAATAAAATTATAAAATAAATTTATAAGAAAAAAAAAAATTTGATGTTTTTGCTGGTTTTTGGTAAATTGTGACCTTTGACCTCATTAGGCCACGACTTGGCACATTTCGATTGACCTGAAAATTTTACACAATGATTTTGACATCTAATGGCATATTTCTATCGCTACCCACACTTGAGATTAAAAAAAAAATTGCGCCAGGTCTATTGTAAATATTTTTTTATAAGTGTTTTTAGTATTTAAGTTGTATATTTTATTTATTTTACTGAGGATATGCAATGCCTCTGCGTCGGGAGCAATCACAAAAATTCTTCACTTTTTAATAAGATATATTCAGCACACTTCTCACTCACATTTTTAGCACGTAACGTATTCGTATACTTTTATTGGAATAATACTATAGTTGCCATGTAATATAAAAGACGCATTTACCTCTATCGTACTATCTTTTGTAAGGCATAATAAAGTATTACTTACTTACTTACTTCATTTTTTTTTAATATCTTAAAAAAATTTGAGGTTTTTTAAATTAGTATTTTATCTTTAATACGTTTAAATTTTAGAAATTATGGCAATGAATGCAATCACTCAAAGCCTTTCCAACGATACCTAAAAGTGAGGATCTCATTAGAAATAATGAAGTTATTTCAATTTTAGTGAAAACAAATTCAAAAAAACCTTTCAGTTAGAACACTAGCTTCTGGCGAAGCAAAAAACTCGTTTCATTCCTATGCTGTATTTCGACAAACTGTCGAACACCAATGAATATTGAAATAAATAAAGAAGCAACTAGAACAGATGGCAACCTTGGTAGAGTTGATGGCGGTGATCTATAAATAGCCTACTGCTTTGAAATGTGATATGATTAGCAGCCATAAAACAATTAAAAAGAATGAATTCCAAAATCTGCTCAGTCATATACTAATTTTAACAGTGAGTTGATCACAGCTTAATCACTCAAAGACTACTGAAGAGGAAAATGTAGCGATTCCCGAAACAGACTGTCTAGTCACCTAAGTGATTGACTCTACAAAGAGTTGTTGTTGCCTTTTTAAAAACTTACATGACCTTAAGCTCGCAATTTAGTTCATGATTTTTGGAGGTTTTTGCAAAATGTTTTAGCTCACTGGCGGCTATCGTAACAGACAAAGTATTTTGGGAATCATAAAATAGACCAAGGTTATTTTTAGAGGGGTACACATGGAAATTTTTTCTAATGGAATTCGGGGTACTTTAATATATTTATTTGCATATATATATAAAAAACTTAACTTGAGAATGAAATTAAAAACAAAAACTTATATATTTTAATTTTGAATAAAAAAATGATTAGATCCTGGCTACGGTCCTGGTTTAAAGTATTATTATATAAATGTTAAACATTTTTGTTTTAGACACCGTCTTCATATTTTTTGTGTTTAATGCAAATTAAGATCGGAAAAAACTTTTCAAAATTAAATTTTTTGTTTAATTTATTATTAAATTAATACATTAAGTTAATCAACGCGTCTAATTTTTTATTAGAGTTTTGTTCGGATATTATTACAAATATAACCCGCTAATTAGAAGCACCGTTCTAATTCTATGCTAGTTGGAGAAATAGTTTACGATAATCGTAAACAATTTGTAAGTTTCGATCACAATTGCCTTCACCACTAAACAAAATAATTTCCTAAGTCAGAATATCTGACAATTTTTAAATACATAGCTGACTTCCCGATGTTGCAAAATCTTCTAAAACTTTCCAAAGTCTTAGCACAAGTAAATCATTTCCTAACAATCTTTTTTAGCCTAAATAAAAGGTTTTTCTAATTTTATATTTATATAAACTTAAATTGAAATGGTTACATTTACATGAATATTTATAATAAAACTTTTTTGAAAAAATCGGTATTTAAATGGGCTTTAATCGTCCGGGATGCCGGGATTGACTTCCCTACTTCACACATTCTCGTTTTTTTTTTTTAATTTTTACGAAAATTCATAGTTGCCAATCTCGAGCAACTCTGAACACTCTATCGTTTTGTTGATAGAATCTATCGTTTTTTAAACTTAAATAAATTGAAAAAAATAAAGTGTATCTTCGCTTTTATTTTTAAAGGATACTAGTTTTTCCTGCAGCATCCAGTCCCAACATCAGAATTCGCATTTCTTTGTTTCCAAAAATTTTTGAAAGTAATTTTCCCATATTTGTGTTTCCTACTCTGCAAATAAAGGAATAAGTGAATTCTAGTAAATAGCTCAGAAAATAGTGTTTAAATTTTAAAAGGTAGTAGTAATATGAATGTTGTTAATTGCATATTCGCTATTTAGAATCAATTTTAGAATTACAAATATTTACAAAATTTACAAGATTTCCGTGTTTTACAAATTAAGGTGACTTGTATTCATGCCATTCATGACATTTCTTTTATAATTAAATATATTTGTTTAATTTTTCAAAGAATAAGATAGGCTGAGCTCAAAGATATTGCGTAATAAATTATGTTTCACCTTGAAAATAAATACCAAAACATTCATAATCAGTGTTTAAATTAAACTTGAATTACTAGTACTTGGACTATAAATTCGCGATGAAAAAATTAGAACACCTTTTGTCTTCTGCTTACTTAAATCAAACCCTTTTATTTTTATTTAATGCTAATATTTATAGCACTTAACATAGTTAAAAATATACAATACATATACAATGTACACACTAATTGCGTAATAAATTATGTTTTATCTTAAAAATAAATACCAAAACATTCATAATCAGTGCTTAATTTAAACTTGTTGACTTGAATTTCTAGTACTTGAACTAGAAATTCGCGATGAAAAAATTAGAACACTGTTGCAATTCATTAAATTTGACTGTCTAAATGTATCTTAAGTTTTTACATGTATTTGCTTTGTAATTTAATATATTCATTCACCCTTTGAATTGTTCACTTTTAAAAATACAAAAAAAACGTTAGCAAAAAACAGAGCGTCATGTAATTTTTGGTTCTAACTTCATATAGACGCCTGCGTGACGAATAACATTGTTCTTTTTCTACTTTTAAAATAAAACTAATTTATAAAAAGTTCAACTGTTGTTTTTTTTTGTATTGGATTTAACAACGAACATTTTGGTCCTTCGTGATAACCGGATTTTAAATATTTGACCTGTTCGTCCTAGCGCCGGCTCATATATTCACACTACAATCATCGGAACGCCAGCTCAAATCCTGCATTTGGCGTAGCGCCGGTTCATATCGTCACATTTCACAGCACCGGAGCACCAGCTCAAACACTGCGTTCGTCCGAGCGCCTATTAGCACATTGAATATCGTTGGGGCGCTAGCATAAATACTACACTCATCGGAGCGCCAGCTCAAACATTGCGTTCGTCGGAGCGTCTATTCGTACATTGAATATCGTCGGAGCTCTAGCTCAAACACTACACTCATCAGAGTGCCAGCTCAAACCTTGCATTCAGCGAAGCGCTGGTTGATATAGTCACATTCCATATCAGAGAAGCGCCAGCTCAAACATTGCGTTCGTCAGAGCGCCTATTCGCACATTAAATATCATCGGAGCTCTAGCTCAAACACTACACTCATCGAAGCGCCAGCTCAAACCCTGCATTCAGCAAATCGCTAGTTCATATAGTCACATTCTATATCAGAGGAGCGCCAGCTCAAACATTTAATATTAAACATTCGCCAGTGTGTCTGCTTAACTGTGTGTCTACAATTTCATCAGCGCCATCTGGAAGTCAACTTTATAATCGTGAGCAATGGACAATTTAAGGCAAAGGCGACAAATTATCAAGGGTGCAATTACTCGAATTTATAACTTTTGCGAAAACCCTGAAGTTGGCGTAGAAGATGTAAGGGCTCGTATTGGTAAACTTGATGAACTGCTGCGACAATTTGAAGAAATTCAGTTTGAAATTGACATTTTAATAAAGACCCCTGATGAGGCAAAGGTTGAAGAGACTTATCGCAGTGAAATTGAAAATAAATATTTTGCTGTCAAAACACTACTTGCTATTCGTTCACGAGAAGACGAAGCAAACCGAACCATCGTAGAAAACGCTAACACAAACATGGCAACAGCAATGCAAACACTCATGGATAATCAAGGCACCATGGCTCTATTAATGGAAAGGATATCCACAAATACCCAAGCTGGAACTAGTTCCACACCGATAAGTTCCGATGAACAACAAAATCAACATACTTTCAAACTGCCAAGCGTGCACATTCTTGAATTCGATGGCAAATATATCGATTGGATTCGGTTTCGAGATTTATTTGAAGCTATGGTCCACAGTAGATCTAACGTTTCCGGAGTAGAAAAGTTCGAATATTTACAAACACGACTAAAAGGAGATGCGTTATCTCTGGTCAAACACCTTAGACCTACCAACGACAATTATCAGATTGCCTGGGACTTACTTAAGAAAAAATATGATAAATCAGATCAAATAAAAAACTCATATTTTGAATTGTTATTTCATCAGCCACCAATGAAGGCGCCTGCTGCGGTGGAGATAAAACGATTGTTTAACAACTCAAACGAAAGTGTTAATGCTCTAAAAGCACTAAACGAACCTGTTTCTCAATGGAATTCCATATTGTTATTCCACTTGGAGAAAAAATTGGATCCTGATACACTTTCACTTTGGTGTAGAGAGCGTAAGTCAGACTCGGTTACATTTCAACAATTTCTCGAATTTCTAGAGCAACGACTTTTTGAATTAGAAAGCGTTAATCGAAGCAAAGTCAACATTCTAAATGTGATAGGTAGGCAACGTAATCAGTCAAGCATAAATTCCACACTGGTACAAACATGTCCAGTTTGTTCTGAGCATCATCTTTTATTTCAATGTAAAAAATTTAAATCATTTGTTGTTGATGATCGTAGCAAGGTAGTTCGCGATAACAAGCTTTGTTTTAATTGTCTCCAAGCAAATCATCTTGCTTCTGAATGCCAACGTTCATCTTGTAAGATATGCAACGCTAAACACAATACATTGCTTCATCGGACAACAACGACAAACAACACAAAACCGCAGAACCCACCGCAGTCAGAAGTGCAATATAAACCACAAGCACTATCGGTCGCTGTCCATGCATCTCACCAGAGTAACGTGAACAGACTTACACTATTACCAACAGCGATTGTTATGGTGGAAGATAGTACTAAGCAGCTAACACCGTGTCGAGTCCTCCTAGACTCTGGGGCACAAGCCACACTTATAACAGAAGCATGCGCGCAGCGTTTAAATTTAAAACGAACACGCGACCAGACTTTGCTCTACGGCGTTGGTTCAGATAATGGTAATTACACTCGGGGTAAGGTTGAACTATTCTTAAAATCAGCGATAAATAACAACAACATTAGAACAGAAGCGTTTTGCTTATCAAATCTGACCCAAAATCTTCCATCACATAAGGTAAATAGCGACAAATTTGAGTTCTTCAAAAATTTAAAATTAGCTGATCCTGGATGTGGCACTCCAGCCAGCATCGACATAATTTTGGGCGCAGATAAGTTTGCGGAATGCATGTTACCAAACTCGGTTGTACATCCATCAGGTTCACCAAGTGCAATATCAACAATATTTGGTTGGGTATTGATCGGAAAGGTTGAAGTTTCTCACAATTCACGAATTTGGGCAGCACATGTAGCCATGGATTTTTCTGAGCAGCTTCAACGGTTTTGGGAGATAGAAGAACTCCAAGGCAACGCAAAATTTTTAAGCGATGAAGAAAAACGAGCAGAACAACACTTTCAACAAAATGTAAAAATAAACTCTGAAGGAAGGTACATTGTAAGGCTTCCGTTCAAGAACGATGATCGTGATTTTGGTGTCACCAAAACAGCAGCGCTAAAAAGGCTACAAGGCATGGAACGTCGATTTCAATTCAACTCATCTTTACAGCATGGATATACAAAATTCATGCAAGAATTTATAGATTTAAATCATATGGAACTAGTTGAACATCTGTCAAATGACGCAAGTTATTATATGCCCCACCATGCAGTGCTCAAACCGACCAGCACAACAACCAAACTTCGCGTGGTTTTTGACGCATCTTGTAAGGGATCAAATGGTGTTTCGCTCAACGATCGACTGTTGGTTGGCCCAACAGTACAAAATGACTTATTCACAATTTTACTAAAATTTCGTAAATACAAAATTGGATTTTGTAGCGATATTGAAAAGATGTATCGTCAGGTACTCATTCATCCTGATGATCGTAAATTTCAAAGGATCTTATGGAGAGTTAATAAACATGATCCACCTATAACGTACAATCTCAATACCATAACATATGGAACTTCGGCGGCTCCATTTTTAGCCACAAGAACGTTAAAACAAATTGCAACAGACAACAGCGTGTCACATCCTACAGCCGCAGATAGCATTAATCAGTGCTTTTATGTTGATGACTTTATGTCTTGCTCAGAAGATGTAAAAGGCGCAATAAAATTAAAGGACGAACTTTGTGACATTTTGTCGAAATCTGGGTTTAATCTTCGCAAATGGTGCTCCAATGTTCATGAATTTATTTCGACTATTGAACCGAAAGATAGAGAAATGTCTTCAGAGACTGTGATAGATGATTCGCGAACGGTAAAAACCTTAGGTTTGTTGTGGGATACCGCAACTGATTCATTCAAGTACAACGTAAATCTTTTGCCAATGCCGCAAGATATATCCAAAAGGACAATTCTTTCCGATATATCGAAAATATTCGATAAAATTGGTTGGTTATCCCCAGTTGTAATTTCAATGAAAATTTTTATACAAAGACTTTGGCTCAAAGGAGTTAGCTGGGATCAATCGTTGCCAAAAGACATTTTAAATCAGTGGGTTGAGCTTCGCAATAGTATCGACAATATTCCTGAACTTCGCATTCCAAGGTGGCTCCAATATTCAAATGAACAGACTGTTGAGTTACACGGATTCGCAGATTCCTCAGAGCTCGCATATGCAGCTGCAATCTATTTAAAGGTTGTTCACTCAGATGGTTCGATTTCTACAAATTTAATTGCATCAAAAACGAGAGTAGCACCAGTAAAACAGATCACACTTCCACGTCTTGAATTGTGTGCTGCTCATCTTATGACCAAACTAATTGTGAAAGTCCAAGACTCATTGAAATTTCAAAATGCGATACTCCATGGTTGGTCAGACTCGACTATAGTGTTATCATGGATAGCAGACTACCCACGTAGATGGAAAAACTTTGTCGCCAATCGAACTTCATATATAATCAATGCTATTCCCGCTCAGCATTGGCATCACATACGATCTCAAGACAACCCAGCTGACGTAGCGTCTCGCGGGACATCATCTTTAGAACTTATAAATAATCATTTGTGGTGGTATGGACCTCCAATATTAAAAGCATTTAATGGATTTCCAGACCAAACCTTCGAAATACCGACAGATATTGACATGGAAGAAAGAAAGAATTTTACTGTTCACGTTTCTACAAAGACTGAACCTGATTTTATAGAACTATTTTCTGACTTTTCCAAACTGCTTCGAACCACAGCATTAATACTACGTTTTATACAAAACTGTCAACCGCACAAATACGCGAAGTCGTTCGGGTTTTTAAAATCAAATGAGCTTCAATCATCACATCACATTCTTATCAAAAAGTCACAGCAGAAAGCGTTCTCACCAGAAATAAAAATTTTGGCATCTGGTAAGCAACTATGTAATAATCACAAATTAGCAGCGCTTGCACCATTTGTCGATCATAAAAATATGTTAAGAGTCGGTGGTAGATTGGACAATGCAAATATATCGTACGATCAAAAACATCCATTAATCTTATGCAAGGACAGTCATCTGACGTTACTTATTGTGAGACACTACCATCACAAATATTTGCATGCTGGTTGTCGCCAATTGCACTATCTTCTTGGACTCAAGTACTGGATTCCTTCAGTTACACACGTAATAAAAAGATGTGTTTACAAATGCACAACATGTATGCGATTTCGTGCTCAAGCATTCGAACAACAAATGGGAAATTTGCCGCGACAGCGTTTAGAAACAGTGTCCGCATTTATCAATACTGGAGTTGACTTTGCTGGTCCTCTCCAGATACGATCTTGGAAGGGTCGTGGCAGTAAGAGCTACAAATGCTGGATAGCACTTTTTATTTGTTTGACAACAAGGGCAATCCATTTGGAATTGGTGACAGAGCTTTCAGCTTCAGCATTTATAGCAACTTTGCGCAGATTCGTTGCAAGAAGAGGCAAACCAGTGCATATTTATTCAGACAACGGCACAAATTTTGTCGGCTGCAACCAAAAATTGAGAGATTTCATACAATTTATGCAAAAGAAAACAACACAAGACAGTATTAGCAAGGAGATGTCCAACGAAAATATTCAGTGGCATTTTTCTCCTCCATCAGGCCCACATTTCGGTGGCATGTGGGAAGCAGGCGTTAAATCAACGAAATTTCATCTTAACCGCATCTTAGCTGAGGCTTCCGTAACATTTGAAGAAATGTACACTATCCTATGCCAAATTGAAAGCTGCCTTAATTCTCGACCACTTTGTGTTAAATTTGACGGTGATTGTGATCCACTTACACCGGCACATTTTTTAATTTTTCGTCCAATGTCATCGGTTCCAGATGACAATAACCTACCAGAAAAAATCAATCATCTTCAGCGATGGCAATATTTGCAACGTCTTGTCAACCAATTTTGGAAAAAGTGGTCAATTGAATGCTTAAGTCAATTTCAAAAACGCCCTAAATGGAATCAAAAACTGCAAAACCTGCAATGCAATGATGTTGTAATTATCAAGGATGATAATTTACCGCCAACTCAATGGGTCATTGGAAGGGTTGTTGAGACTCATCCAGGGGCGGATGGTTTGGTTAGAGTGGTCACAGTCAAAACATCCAAAGGCTGTTACAAGCGTCCCATTGTTAAACTTTGTCCATTGTTTGTAGATATTTAAAAGCAGATGCTTTAAAAAAAAAGGGGCAGGATGTTGCAATTCATTAAATTTGACTGTCTAAATGTATCTTAAGTTTTTACATGTATTTGCTTTGTAATTTAATATATTCATTCACCCTTTGAATTGTTCACTTTTAAAAATACAAAAAAAACGTTAGCAAAAAACAGAGCGTCATGTAATTTTTGGTTCTAACTTCATATAGACGCCTGCGTGACGAATAACATTGTTCTTTTTCTACTTTTAAAATAAAACTAATTTATAAAAAGTTCAACTGTTGTTTTTTTTTATTGGATTTAACAACGTACAAACACCTTTTGTCTTTTGCTTACTTAAATCAAACCCTTTTATTTTGATGGAATGCTAGTATTTATAGCACCCCAGCGTACACATCTTTCCGACATGTCTGACGTCCGAAAAAGTCTGTTGAATGTCTGTTATTTTATCCGAAATCTATCAGACAAATCTGCACATTCTCTGAAGGAAATTATCATGAGAGATTTGAGCGAGAAATCTGCTTACTCTCTGAGTGCATTATTTTTTTGCTCGATTTTGTTATTATTTTTGCATACATGTTTCTGCTTATACCATTTTTTATTTTTTTTTTATTATTATTATTAATTAATTAATTAAGTACAATAAGACTTAGTCTTTTATAGTACATCAATGAACATATTATAACAACATTAAAAAACTTAAATTAAAAATGAAAAAATTACAATAAAAATTATATTACAATAATAAAATATGCAAATAAATAAACATTATAGTTAATTTAAATCAAATCAAATAAAATGAAAGCTGAATTAAGTTATTAATTAAAAATTTAAAAACTAAAATGTAAGAAAAGATAGGGTACGGGAAAGAAATAGTAGAACGGAACATCAGAATAGAATATAAATTATAAATAGGAAAGAAAAGAAGAAAAAGAGATTTAATTCAAGAAACGAAATATTTAAAAATGGCTCGTTTGAAGTCGTTGCTCGAAGTTATTTGCTTAATATTAATTGGCAAGGAGTTCCAAATTCTAATTATGCTAATAAAAAAGTACCTACTTGTATTAAGATAATTATGCCTAGGGACAATAAAATTAATACATCTGACGGACTGAAAAAAATTAAGTTTATCATAAAGATATTCTGGACGTTTTATATATATTAGTCGATGCAAAAAAATGAGGTTACGAATTTTAAGATAGTCTAATAAATCACATCCCAATATATTTTTACTTTTCGCAGAAATGTGATCATACCGATGTACACCATAGACATATCTTGCTGCGCTGTTAAACGCTACTACAAGTTTGTGTAGTGACTGTGAGTCAAGTTGACAAAAAACAGTTTCAGAAAAAGATATAAGAGGCATTATAAGTTGCACAACAAGTCTGCGGCGAGTTTCAATTGGGGTATAGGCAAAGGAGAGTCGTAAATTTCTAAGGGTTCCATATATTTTTCCTACAGTATTATTTATATGGTCAGTACAAGTTAGATTAGAGTTCATTATAAAGCCCAGATTTTTAGTCTTTTCAACAATTTCTAATTGGTCAAAACCAATAAATAATGGCGGAATGTCGACAAAGCTAGAGCAATTTCTAGCAACTGCCATAACTTTGGATTTTAAAGGGTTTATTACCAGCGAGTTAGCTACAGCCCAATTATTAATAAATAATAAGTCTGAGTTAAGTCTGAAGCTTAAATCTTCTAAGAGGCCAACAGGACGAGACAGGTACAGCTGAATGTCATCAGCATATGCATGAATAGAAGCATATTTACTTACTTCAAAAATGTCATTTAGAAAAATTGAAAATAAAAGAGGACCTAAGATGGATCCCTGTGGAACACCAGTGTTAATGGTTTTGAAAGATGAAAAATTGTTTCCTACTTTAACTCTTTGTGTTCTTCCGTTTAAATAATGTCTTATTAGACTAGTTGCATTATGACTAAAATTGAAGTACATAGCTAGTTTCTGACAAAGCAAAGTATGATTAACAGTATCAAAGGCTTTCGAAAAATCAATAAGACACAGCAGTGTTATACAATTTTGGTCATACGCTATCCTGATATCGTCAGTAATTTTTAATATCGCTGTCGAGCAGCTATGTCCAGATCGAAAACCTGACTGAAAAGGCGATAGGAGTTTGTTTTCATTTAAAAATTGAGAAATTTGGTCCGCATGATCTTTTCGAGCACCTTACCTAATGCAGGCAGTATGCTTATTGGTCTGTAGTCTTTATAGTCTGATGCGTTTCCAGTTTTAGGTATCGGAGTCACTGTGGCAGTTTTCCACATGTTTGGGTACTGCGAGCTAGATAAACTACAATTAATAATGTGGGTCAAAGGTCCAATTATAAAAGGAAGAACAATTTTAATAAATTTAATTGGCATCCCATCAACTCCAACAGCGTTGGATTTTATCTGCATTATACATTTCGTAACAAAGTTTACGTCGACAGGAGTGAATGCAAACGAAGGAAAAATAAAATTCCTTTGTATCAAAGATGAGTTTTCGTAGTTGGTACTTGTACTTGGGGTACTCAAGAAAAAAGCATTGAGAAGGTCAGGATCTAAATTACATTCAACTGATTGCTTTCCAAATACTCTCAGACTTTTAATATTCTTCCACAGCTGTTTTGAATCCAAATTAGGATTTAGTTTTGAATTATAGAAATTAGTCTTTTCCTGTTTTATTATTGCTGATGCATTGTTACGAGATAATCTATAATTTTCCCAGTTTTGGCTAGAGCGATTAATTTTCCATTTAGAATGTAGTCTATTTCTCAACTTTATAGCACCTAAAACACGATAAGTGAACCAAGGACAGTTGTTACTAGAAACATTCACAGTACGTAAAGGAACATTTTGATCAAAAACAACATTCAATTTATCCATGAAAACACTTAGCTTCTCATCCACTGAGTCATACATGAAACAATCATTAAAACTTACAAAAGACAAATTATCACAAAGATTATTTATATTTAGAGATTTAAAGTCACGGATTGTAAAACAGGACTGAGCAGTGTGATTCAAGTTAACATTAATGGAACAGAAAATTAAGTCATGGTCTGAAAGAAATGTCATTTGATCGAATTTTAACACTACAGATATATCAGAAGCTAAACAGACATCAAGTAAGCTAGGTTCAGAATCGTTCGCATATCGAGTTGGTATGTAATGGTTAGCTAACTCCAAGCCACAAGTTGTGGAATGGTAATAAAAATTTTCTGTCAAAGCATCATTGTTTAACAAATTAATGTTGAAATCACCACACACAAATAAAAAATCATAATTAGTAACCCTATTAAGTAGGTCATTAAAAAAAGGTTCAACATTACAACAACGATTAGGGTTATAAACACAAGATATTAATATTTTGGAATAGTTATCAGTGATTTCAACATTTAAAAATTCACAGATATCATTACTTTTATTTACAAACTGAACATTCAAACAAGACCGACAATAAATTGCAACGCCACCTCCCCTTCTACCATACCTATCACTACGAAAAAGTTTAAATCCTTGAAAGCTATAATAATAATCAGGTACATCACTTTTAAACCATGTCTCTGACACACATATCACATCTACGTCCGAGTTTTCAAAAATGTATCTCGCATAGTCCAGTTTGAATCCATTCAAACTCCTAGCATTGAAATGAATAACATTAAAACCCTTGTCTTGTTTACAAAGCACTTGAATTAGTGCTTTGTAACAATCTATAGCACAATTGGAAAGTCTATTGGAAATACTAGCCATATGTATGTATATAATAAAGAGCAAGCAGACAAAAGCAAGACAAACAATCAAAGAGTGAAATAAGTAAGAATGAATTTTAAAGACAATTGACAAGAAGAAAGAAAAGAAAGATATATATATAGAAAACAAAAAGACAAAAAATGGAAAAGAAAGAATTAAGATATTATAAACTAATAAAAATAATTGATTAAATATAAAAATAAAAGTATAATATGTAATCGAACGCTTTTAAAAAGTTGATGTATGTAGTTTGTAGCTCTATCCAAATAATCCAGCAACAAAATCAACGCTCTTAAAATCTTGAACCAATTTGGCCTCCCCATCCCACGAAGTTTTTACAAAAACTCTCCCACGCAAAGAGAACACTGCAGCTAATCGATTCTCGCGCTTTAGCTTATTAGCATATAACATAATTGATCTGTTTGTTTTAGTGAGGCCCTCATGCACATAAATTTTCTCACCTCCACCGCACCCAATATCACTAAGTGTTGGCTGCCGCTTGTTAGTTTTTCTATAAGATGCGATCGATTTGAATAGAGAGTTACGCTCATATGCAGAAGATAACTTAGCAATGATTGCCGAGTTTGCTTTGCTTTTGCTCGCTCTCACTCTAAATATATTTATTAGGCGTGGAGTTTTATGTTTTATTGCAGTGCAAATTTTGTCAAACACACTAACAAGGTTCTCATTGGCACAAAGAGGAACTCCATTAATGATGACATCGGCAGAGGCAGCATCGTTCTCCAATTTACTTAGCTTGGATTTGAGTTCGCTTACTTCATCATTGATGGGTGATTCAGAGGGGGCGGCAGGGACAGTTTCAAAAGCCTGTTTTAATTTGTCAACCTTCTCATGCAGTTTGCTAAGTTCTTTATAATTATTTTCAACAGTAGTCACTCTTTCGATCACGCTCCGCAAAGTAGATTTCATGTTGGCGAGCTCGGCTGAAACTTCACCAATTCTCTCCATCACTCTGCTTTCCGACTCCGTTATTGTTTTAGTTAGTTGCGCTACTATGCTTTCCTCGATACCGGTCAACTTTGCATTAAGACTGGCATCAGAAGACGAAGGTTTGGTTGAAGTAGATGACTCATCCATTCGTGAGTTGCTGTCGGCAAGTGGAGTCGTCGGTGCGGCAAGTCTACGGGCAGCAGCAGCACCTCTGGTGATTTTGTTCGACATAATTTATATTTAAAAAGTTAATTAAGCACTGGAAAATGTGAACAATTGAAGAAAACAATGCTCGGAGCAACCGATCAAGGCTTTAATTTCGTCCGAACACAAAAACTGGAACCCAAATTTACAGAAGTTTTAACAAGATCGCGAAAAAGTTGCGGATATCAAAAAACACGTCTACTCGTCGCAAGATATCATTGCAAGATATGTAGAGAATTCTATATTCAGAAGAACAAGTCGCGCTATCAATTTCCGACATTAGCCGAAAGTGCATCGTGTTTAAGAAACGCTCACTTTCGGTTTTTGTACCATTGCTATAAAACAAGGTAATAAGAAATCTACAATAATTTCTTTAAAATTAAAATATGTACTATAAGAGCATTTCCATTTGAAGTGATCACAGAAAAATTGGTTTATGTCTCCGATTTCGATGAAATTTGGCACATTGGTTGTGTAACGTGTGAGTATGACTGACGTAAAATAATTTTCAAATGTCAAACGTCTGACGTAAGACTAAAAAAAAAAGGGATTTTTTTCAGAAAATTATTTTGAATTTTTTTTATAAAAATTTATAAAAAAAATTTTTTCCATTTTCTTTTTAAACTTCATTTTCTACTTAGTAGTTTACAAAAACTCCATATTGATAGCTTTTACATGAAAAAATTTACGATTACTTAAAAAGAGCTCTATTCCAAAATTTCAAAAAATGCAAAGTTGTATATTAGGCGTGGTTTTTAATTTTTTTGAAAATTGTTTTACGTCAGTCATACTCACACTTTACACAACCAATATGCTAAATTTCATCAAAATCGGAGACATAAACCAATTTTTCTGTGATCACTTCAAATTATTACTATTACTATTACTATTATTACTATTACTTATTACTACCGTATTATTATTTATTTATTTATTTTGTAGTATTTAAAATACTTTTTTAGTAATTACGTAAACAACGCAGCACTACTCATCAATTAAACACACATATTCAACACCGACGGCATCATGAACAACAGTTTAACTAGTGAAGAAGCACCTACATCAACTGGTAAGGAAAACATTATCATTGCTAAATAACCTTTATAAAAAATTTCTTCTATAAACCATTCGTTTATATTCATAGGTCTTCACGCATTACTGACTACTCTGGTAGAACAGAACAAAAAAATTTTGGAAGAGCATATAGCAATGCGGCAGACTTTGGACACATTGAGTTCGTCAATCAACGATCTCAATAAGAAACATGAAACCGAACAGGAGAAGAACGCACACGCGAACACAATAATGTATTCGCATTTTACGGAGGAGTTCATTCATCTCCGAACAAGTATTGATAGTGTGTTGCTGTCATTAAAAAACATACCTGCCGCAAGTTCACTTCCGCAGTTTACAACTGCAGAAGAAATTTTGGAATTTGATAAAAAAATTAAACATCAAGAAGACATAAAAACGCTGCTGGTAAGTTTTTCATACAGCATAACTTACATATCTTTCAACAAATACAAATCACATTTAACATTGTTAATTTTTTTTCGTTTAGATCAACAAATTTCAACATCAAAGAGGCGATGATGTTCGCAAATTTGTTACACAGAACTTAAAAATAATATTCCAAGGTGACAATATTGCCTCAAAATTTTCGTGGTCGTCTTCAAATAACAATATACCGGTCAGAGACCTACATTTTATAAAGCTACTTAAAGGTATTTAAAAAAATTGCATTTCAACTAGTATAGACGATTCTTATTCATTAAAATTGTCTTTTTAGATGTCACCTTGGAACAAATTCCACAAACAAATAGTTCCACAGTGGAAAGCAGCATAAAATTTTTTTTTTAATTCGGCAAAAGACCGATTGAATAAAAGAAATAAAAGAAAAACAACTGAGGATGACTGAATAAAACTAAATAAAACAAAAATAATTAAATAAAAAAACATTACTTTATTATAATAATTACATTTTGAAATACACAATTACAATTGCACTTTGTTTTTAAAAAAATTTAATTAAATTACGTTATTATAAGATTTTGAATTTAACAATTGCAATTACATTTTGCTTTTAAAAAAATGGAATTAATTAAATTACTTTATTATAAGATTTTGAATTTCACAATTGCAATTGCACTTTGTTTTTAAAAAACTTGAATTAAATAACGTTATTATAAGATTTTGAATATCACAATTGCAATTGCACTTTGTTTTTAAAAAAATTTAATTAAATTACTTTATTATAATTATAATTCTAAAATAAATATGAATTTTTAAAATTTAAACCAATTTTTCATTTTTTCCGACAAAGGTCAGAATTGTCTGATCAATGTCTGATGTTCTGTCAGACAAAGGTCAGAATTGTCTGACATATGTCTGATGTTTTGTCCGACAATGGTCAGAATTGTCTGACCTATGTCTGATGTTCTGTCCGACAATGGTCAGAATTGTCTGACATATGTCTGATGTTCTGTCCGACAATGGTCAGAATTGTCTGACCTATGTCTGATGTTCTGTCCGACAATGGTCAGAATTGTCTGACATATGTCTGATGTTCTGTCCGACAATGGTCAGAATTGTCTGACCTTTGTCGTACAAAATGTAAGATATCCCTCCGAAATTCCCTTCAGAAATTGGACAGAATTCTGTAAGAATAGTCTGCACAAGTAGCCGACTTTCAACAGAAATGTCGGTCCGAATTCTTGTCAACCGTTCATACAAATTTCGGTAAGAATTCGCACAGAATTCGGCATCAGACTCGGCAACTTGTGCAGACGTTCTGTCAGAATTCGTACAGAAGTCGGAAGTAATTGTACGCTGGGACTTAACATAGTAAAAATATACAATACATATACAATATACACACTTACAGCCCTATTCTGGCAGCTTAACTAAGCTCACCACATTAACAAAATAGTTAATATTAACAATATGTTAAGGTTTCGTATTCTGATGCAAATTTAAAAGCTCTTTTCCTTACAATTTTGTTAATAACAGAAAGAGTCTTAACAACGAATGAAATGTATGTGCTTAGATAGAAAATTGTTGTGAAAATAATGAAAAAATACAAACTATAATATAATATTGAGTTTAAATACATTAAACTGAACAATGGAAGAATTTTTTACTTATTTTAAGCGCTTGCAAAGTCACAAGCTGCACTCGAAGCATCTGTTTATATATCGCATCTCTTCTTTCAATAGGCATATCGGTTTTCACCATGCATGGTGAACTTTAAAAGCTTTTTAAGCTTTTATGTTGTTAATGATTTTTAAGAATACCAACATTTACATAACATAACAATCAGCTTAACAAGAGCTTCTTAATTATTTCTTGTTAAGCTAACAACCAAAATAGGGCTGTTAATACAATAAAACAAATTCAATTAATGCATGAACGCTGACATCTCATATTTTGTAAGCAACACAGAAATTCGCCAAGCACAAGTTTCGAATTTCTGTTTGCCTTATGTGTACACAGTGCAGTGAACCTCTGTACTTATTTTTACTGAATGTAAAAAAATAAATGAATTAAATTTCACAACAAAAGTGCAGTGAACGTTTGTTCTTATTTTTTACCAAATGCAAACAAAATAAGAAAATTAAAATTTGAGATGTCAGCGTTCAAGCATTACACATTATAAACATTTAAAATTATGTGCAGCAACATTCTCCCCGCGTTGATTGAATGTTCAACAATCCAGCCGTGCTTTTATATGTCCACGCAAAAACTGTTAAAGTACCGTGGAGCTGCTTGTGGAGGTGTGTTAGGAATTCCATCTGATAGTGGACGGTCTGCTATTGGTGAGTACCTCTACGCTGCCTCTCATGTCGCATAACCATGATGACAATAGCTAAAATGATGACCAGGCGTGGATCCATTGGGGGCTATGGGGTATGAAGCCCCCAGACGCTTAATTTAATTTTTTAAATAAATACTAGCAGTTGCCCGCGGCTTTGTAGCAGTAGGTTCGAGTCATTTCAGCATTTATATTTCTGGAAAGGAGCAAGAAGGAATGAAAAGCTTAAAATTGTAAAAATAGTAAGTGGCTCATAAATAAGTGTGTACTATAAAATATTAAAATATAAATAAGCAAGTTATTTTTGAAGGTCTTTCTTTTTCATAAAAACAAAAGTAATTTTGTCCAAAATGTTATGAAGGCGTTTGATTTACTCGGTTGGCTCTTAAATTTCGATAACGTTGAGTATGTCTGCCCATATTCGGTTGTGACGTTGGCATTTTTCTTTAGTTGAATTGAAGAAAAAAATATTAAATACCTACAGTCATTCAGCTCATGTAGTCAGTGTTTCCAAATAACCAACAATTATAAAAAACAATTTATCGTTATTTTTAATTTTTCAGTGAAAACCGTGTTGAAATTATCGAATTAAAAACCCCACGCTTCCCCATATAGAATTTCAAATATCTCGATACCAACGCCACCTGGTGTGTCCAAATACAAACGTATTAGGGCCAGACTAACATGAGATCAAAATTTGGTGTCATTTGGTCCATTGCTTCTGAGAAATAACGGTTTTTATATAACTCGACCCCAGCGCCATCTGGCGGGTAAAATTAAAAACAGAAAACTACTTACAGCTAAGACTCAAATATGGTTGGACATATTAATGGAGTTCAATCTTTAATATGTGCAAAACAGCCATTAACTTTCTACACTCACTGTTTCAGCCATTCACTAAACTTATGCGTTGCCATGTCTTGCGAAGTCCCTGAAATTCGAAACATGTTGGACATACTCACTTCTTTATCTGCATTTTTTACACGGTCGGCTAAAAGAGTTCAGCTCTCAGAGAACATCATTGGTGAAAGAGCTGAGCAAAAGAAACGTAGTCGTTTAAAAACAATGTGCCTCACTCGGTGGGTAGAAAGACATGAAACTGTGAAAATTTTTTGCGAGTTGCTACCGTTTATTTCAGAGGCACTTGATAGAATGGAGTATGACCGTGACAGAGAAACATCCTCCAAATCGGTTGAATTTTCAGCTTGCCTAAGAACGGATTTTATAATTCGCCTACATGTCTTGTTTTACGTAAATGCCTTCACATTAAATCTCAGCAAAACTCTCCAAAACCATCATATTTCATCAGCTTGCAGCCACGTAGATGAAAAAGTTTTGAAAGCATTTTCCTTAAGGCCAAAAATACAGCATCTGAGTTAAGCACTGAAATTAAATTTCCTCCAGTATGTCAATAACTGAAATATCGAACCAGTCTCCAAGTCCAAAATAGAACATCTGAAGATTATTTGCGGTAAATTTTTGTGGTTTTGATTTAACGTTGTATATTGTAATAAATCTTAATTAAAATTTTTAAAGTGCTGTTCTCTACTATCCATACCTGGACCACATGATTTCCTCCTTGAAACTTAAATTTAAGGGCAAGTTTCAGGATATACTACGTTCGGAGAGCTTAGTACCGAGCAATCAAGGCAAATTTTCATTACATGAAATTACAAAGGCAGCCTTAATATATAATAATATTTTGAACGTGTTAACAGAAGCAGAGCTGAATGCCGAAATAGTTCTTTGGCAACGATATTATTCTAAAACAGATCTAAAAAAAGCAACAACAGTGATGGATACCATACAATTAATTATTACCAAGGATTACGAACATTCCCTCACATATTGTTACTTTTAAAAACAAAAGCAGTTATCCCAGTGACTTCAGCTACTGCTAAAAGAAGTTTTTTAGTATTGAGAAGACTGAAAACCTACTTAAGATCCACAATGGCACAAAATCGGCTAATTGGTTTAGCCCTATCAAATATTAACAAAGATATTGATATTAAATTAAAAAATCGACGCATGAGTAACGCGAATTGGGATCTTGAATTTTAAGTTGAATATAATCAATAGCTACACTTTTCTTTCAATTCTTACAAATTATATAAATGTTAATTAGTTTTATGGTCTATTAAATTATTACATGAATTAAATTGCGAGCTTTGCGATGATTAGCAGCCACACAATTCAAAAGAATGAATTCCTAAATCTGCGAAGTCATATACTAATTTAAACAGCGAGTTGATCACAGCTTAATCACTCAAAGACTACTGAAGAGGAATATGTAGCGATTTCCGAAACAGACTGTCTAGTCAGCTAAGTGATTGACTCTATACAGAGTTGTTGTTGTTGTTGTTGTTGCCCTCTTAAAAACTAACTTGATCTAAAGCTCGCAATTTGATTCATGTTATAACTAAATAGATCATTAAAACTAATCAACTAACTATGGCGGAGCACGGCCAAAAAAGTTTAATTAATGTCAAATTAATTAAATAATCTAATAATTGATCGATTTCGGTCAAAGTCATGTGTAATTAAACAGATTAGAACTGAATTTTCCCAAATGTATTACTTTAACAATCTCCCGTAAATATTTCCCAATCAAATACGATTATAGTTATGATAGCAGTAGAACTTTTTTAAGAGGAAACCAATTTAAAGATCTTGGAGTATACTTTGACTCTAAGTTTAGTTTTGAAACACAGCTAGAGTACGTCACATCAAAAGCAAACTCTCAATTCGGTTTTTTAAAACGAAACTGTATGGAATTTTCGGATCCATTTACGTGTAAAACAATATTTTTGAGTTTAGTTAGATCTCTTTTAGAATTCGGTGGTACAATTTGGGATCCATTTTACAAAAGCTCAATAAACAGAATCGAAAACATTCAAAAACACTTTACAAGGTTCGCTTTAAGGCGAACTTACTCATGGGAAGATATGCCCAGTTACGCGGTACGCTGTCGATTACTTGGCATGCAAAGTCTGGCCCAAAGGCGAGTAATGGCCAATATTCTGTTCATAAAACACATCATTGATGGCAGAATTAACACTCCAGAACTGTTGGCCCTTATTCACTTTCACATTCCAGCTCGTTCTCTCAAAGGAAATCAATTATTCCACATTGACCACCACAGGACAAACTACGGTCTTAATGAACCGATTACTAGGTGTCTATCACAAAGCAACTCAATCGCTAGTCAGGTTGATTTTTCTGTAGACAGATATGTATTCAACAGCTGGAGAATATTCTAATTATGAAATCTATGAATTAATTTTAAAAATTTTAAATTACTCCTTCTTAGTAAAATATTTACCATTGTTACCTCCCCTTTTTGTTTTAGTATTAAGTAATATAACCTGTAAGGGTAATAGCCCGGAAGATTGAAATAAATAAATAATAATTGAACATTTGGTTGTGAAAAATAGCCACCTTTCAGTTAGAACACTAGCTTCTGGCGAAGCGAAAAACTCGTTTCATTTCTATGGTGCATTTCGACAAAATGTCGAACACCAATGAATATTGAAATAAATAAAGAAGCAACTAGAATAGATGACAACCTTGGTAGAGTTGATGGCGGTGATCTATAAATAGCCTACTGCTTTGAAACGTTATATGATTGAGAGCCATACAATTCAAAAGAATGAATTCATAAATATGCGCATTTATATACTATTGGGGGTTGGAATTAGTTTTAAAGGTTTTCTAAGAGATGGCGTAACTATCAATAGATCGCATCGGGCACACCTGTGACTATATTCATTTCAAAGCACATTGTCTAAGCTTCATTTTTCAGTATGTGTCATTCCACTGAAGTGTAAACAACATATATTTTTTTCTCTGTGAACATGTCGACTTTCGTTCCAACAAAACACAATTTGCGGGAAGGTTTACTTTTGTGCTTCCATTTGAAGAAAAAAGCGGTTGAAGCACAACGCACGCTTACTGAGGCTTACGGGGACTATGCTCCATCGATTTCTACTTGTGAGTACTGGTTCCGTCGGTTTAAAAGTGGTGATTTTGATACGGAAGACAAAGAGCGTCCGGGCCAGCCGAAAAAGTTTGAAGATGAGGAATTGGAGGCTTTGCTCGATGAAGACCCGTGTCAAACCCTTCAAGAATTGTCAGAATCATTGGGAGTCGACTTATCAACGGTCGGCAAACGCTTGAAGGCCATGGGAATGATTCAAAAGCAAGGAAATTGGGTGCCGTACCAGTTGAAGCCGAGAGACGTTGAACGGCGATTTTGCATGTGCGAACAACTGCTTCAACGGCATAAAAGGAAGAGTTTTTTGCATCGTATTGTCACTGGCGATGAAAAGTGGATCCATTACGATAATCCTAAGCGAAAAAAATCGTGGGGACCACCCGGCCATGCATCAACATCGAGGGCCAAGCCGAATATTCATGGCGCCAAGCTTATGCTGTGTATTTGGTGGGATCAGAAGGGTGTCGTGTACTATGAGCTGCTAAAACCTAACGAAACCATCACTGGGGAACGCTACCAACAACAATTGATGCAATTGAGCCGAGCATTAAAGGTTAAACGGCCGGAATATGCCAAAAGACACGACAAAGTGGTTTTTCAACATGACAACGCACGGCCACATGTTGCAAGAACCGTCAAGGAAACGTTGGAGGCGCTGAATTAGGATGTGCTACCCCACCCGCCTTATAGCCCAGACATAGCCCCTTCCGACTACCACCTATTCAGATCGATGACGCATGGCTTGGCTGAGCAGCGCTTCACTTCTTACGAGGATACCAAAAAATGGGTCGATTCGTGGATTGCCTCAAAAGACGAATCGTTCTTCCGGCGCGGAATCCATATGCTGCCAGAAAGATGGAAAAATGTTGTAGCTAACGATGGACAATACTTTGAATAATATACATTGTACCGTTGTTTCTAAATAAATGCTCAAAAACCGAAAAAAAACCTTTAAAAGTAATTCCAACCCCCAATAATTTATAAATAGTGAGTTGATCACAGCTTAATCACTCAAAGACTACTGAAGAGGAAAATGTAGCGATTCCCGAAACAGACTGTCTAGTCAGTTAAGTGATTGACTCTATACAGAGTTGTTGTTGTTGTTGCCTTCTTAAACTTACTTGATCTAAAGCTCGCAATTTAATTCATGTAAATTATATAAAATTTTAACTTTTGATATACTTTTGAATTATATACTCATGATATTAAAAACGTAAATAAAATTTATAAAAAGAAGTTTACTATGTAATACATCAATAAATACAATGAATAAAAAAAAAACAAATTTACTTATTTAGCCACCCCCACGAGCAATTTCTAGATCCGCCACTGATGATGACCACACCTAGGAACAGGGCCGAATAGCTCACTGCTCAATTCTCTAAGTGCGAGTTCATACTCAATCTCTGCGGTATCTAAGACTAGTAATGATGCTGGCTGATTTTGCTGCATTTCTATCGATAATGTGTCCAAATGCGATGTAGGAAATAGTTGTAGATGATGATAACACCGGGTTGCTTGTTATTGTTAATAGTTGATATTTTAACACACATCCCGTTGTTAACTCGATACAACCTGAGCCTTCCAATGAGATTTGTGAGACTAAGTTGTCACATTCTGCTGTTAGTTGTATTGGCGTTGCTAGAGCAAACATCCATTGATTTCTGTCATTGACTTGTATCCACACATGGTCTTCCCTGTGCTTAAACTTACAATGGAGTCGAGTTTCATTGTTGAATAGACTAACTTCGCGAGCACATACTTCTGATCCCTTGTTGTAGGTGGGTTGATTGTTGGCACAAAGATACAATTCGTTTTCCATTCTAAAGCAAGATTGTAACCTTTCAGCTGTGGTTGGAAAATATTAATCCCGATGTACGTTGATAGCAAGAATTGGTGTAGATAATTTTATTGCCATCATAGTGCTGTTAATTTTAGTGGGAATTGGTATTAGTCGATATAAGTTGAATTCATTCAAGCTGGTTAACGGAACAGTTATCTGGAAAATGGCAAGATTCTCTGTTATCGCTGCATTAACCTTCATTAACTTGTATATTGATAGGAGATCACCATACAACTGCGCTGAAATTTTTAAAATTTCATTGTTAAGTTGCTGTGGTGATAGCAACTGAGGGCTGATTTGTCCATTATGAACATTTGTAAGAACATTTATGAGTGCTGCTGCACACGTTGAACATTTGATGTCATAATGGATAATTGAAAAGCAAATGATAAAAACATCTGGAATGTTTGCTCTGCCTGTGCTTCCTCTTCATTATGCCGTAATTGTTTTTTGATGTCCGTCAATCTTCCTTCAAGCCTTTTGAAGGCCATTTGAGTTGTGGTTTTATCATGTTTTATGATATTAATGGTTGAATCAACTACTGAGATATGTTTTTTTATCATACTTGCAAATGCTGTTCATTTTCGTTGATGGACGTTGTTGTTTTTGACATCTGACTGGCATATTCTGAGTCTAAAACTCCGAACAGCGAGTTAGCAATGTTTCCTACAACATTAAGTGTACTTCTTTTTTGTCGATGACTTGTTAACAATCCTTTATCAAGATCTAGTTCAGTTCGTCGCATATTGTTGTTGGCTGTATTTGTTCGCACATGTGATTCATCGTCGTGGTACCGTTTTTTAGTAGTTGAATTTCAGTACGTAATTGTTTAAGATCATAATAAACAATCAGTCTCCATTCACTTGTAATGATTTTGCTCAATCCGATTTGTTCGAAATGGATGCCTGCAATTGGATTAAATTTTGTAATATTGACTGGTCCGTACCATGCTATTGGCAACATTAGCAGTATTTCCAATAATGTCATTAGGCTGTAATGTCTTGCCGTTTTTGTTCTCCTTGGTGGTTCTTCATTCATTTCGTACTTTCTTTTTCTTGTGATCACAATTTCGTTTGATTCAGTGCCAGTATCTGTGTCAAGCGGAAGTCGGGTGAGTCGATGGATTGCACGTTTGCATGTTCCTGTTGCTGTCTTTACATCAACAACGCGTACTACCCCATCAGTTCCATTATATACTACTTCTACAATTCGGCCCAGAGGCCAACGCATAACAGGAATATTGTCTTCCTTGATGATTACCAATTCCCCGCGTTTAAGGTTCTGTCTGCCTTGTCTATTTTCGTCGTTGTTGGAGTTCATTCAGATACTCATTAGTTCATCTCTTCCAGAAATCGTGTTTTACTTGTGATACCAATTTCCATCGTGCCAATAGCGATAGTTTCGTTGAGTCCGCCCTGCTGTCTACTTGGACGGTGAGCGCTTCTCCTATGAGGAAATGACCTGGCGTCAGTGCACTCAAATCAGAAGGATCCGATGACAGTGGCGTTAGCGGCTGAGAATTTAAGATGGCTTCGATTTCCACAATGACGGTCTCCAGTTCTTCATAAATCAAAGGGGCTGACGCGACACTTTTTAGTAGAAGTTGTTTCGCAGACTTAACCGTCGCTTCCCACAGTCCTACGAAATGTGGGGATCTGGGAGGAATAAAATGGAATTGTATTCCCTTCTTATTGCAAGTGTTTCTAATTTGATCTTGAGCATCACACGAGTAAATTGCTGATGATAGCTCAGTCAATTGATTTTTTGCTCCGATGAAATTTGTGGCGTTATCACTGTATAAGTTTTGGCAGCGACCTTTTCTACTTATGAATCTTTTGAGAGCGCCAATAAATGCGTTTGTAGTTAGTTCTGTAACCAGCTCCAGATGAACTGCCTTTGAGGCAAAACAACAGAATACAGCTAAATAAGGCTTGGTTGGCCTTTTTCCTCGGACTTTATAATGCACCCATAATGGCCCTGCGTAATCAACACCAGCGTTAATGATGGTCGCGCTGGTGTCACTCTTGTAGCTGGCAGGTTTCCCATAATTTGTTGTCCTAATTGAGGGCGCGCCTTATAACATCGGATGCAATGCTGAACAATTGAACTATCTTTTTCCTTTTCTAGGCCAAAAACGTTGCCTCAAGGTTCCCAACAACGCTTGAGGTCCACAGTGCTTGTTCTCGTGCTTGTTCTCGCACCTTGAGGAATAGTAACTTGACCAGCGGATCGTTGTATGGAAGCACCAAAGCTTCTTCTAAACATCCCCCCACTCGAAGGATGTTCATGTCATCTAAAAATGGTGATAAACTGTGAAGTGTACCGCCAATTTTTAACTCATTGTGTTGCTTCAGGTTTCGGATATCTTCTCTGAAGTCATAGGCCTGGATGGTCTTGACAATAACCGCCAATGCTTGTTCTTGTTCAGATGTAAATAGAAGGATGTGTTCTGATCTAGACTTTTGTTTACACCTAGTATTGTGTATAAATCTTAATACGTATCCGATGACTCTTAAAAGTGTGCGGAATGAATTGCTATGATTGATTTGATAAATCCATTCTCATGACATGTCGCCATTGCAAGCATTTGAATTTTTGCTACTCTGTTTGCCACAAAAGTTTTTGTATGAAGATGATTGTGCATTTATCCAATGAAGTACAACTTCTGAATCCGTCCACAAGAAAATGGTTTGGTTTTGTATCTGACAATATGTTTTCACTCGAGCTGCGAGTTGGGAATCAACTAGTGCTGCGCAAAGTTCTAATCGAGGCAATGATTGTGTTTTGAGTATGGCAACACGGGTTTTTGCGCATAATAACCGCGTTATTATCCTGCCATCCTTCAAAGTTGCTCGTAAGTATGCTGCTGCACCAAAAGTCTGTCTGCCTATTTTGAGATTGTTTAAGTTGCTCAAATTTTCTCGAAATGCTGTCCATGTGGCATCAAGATCTGATGGTAGTGCTTCATCCCAAGATAATTGTATTTGCCATAGATGTTGTATGAATATTTTTGCCTGAACAATAACGGGTGCTAATAGTCCAGGTGGATCGAATAGTAGTGCTAAATCGGAACAGATTGTTCTTTTAGTAACTGCTCGCACAGGATCCAGAGTTGTTCTGATATAAAATACATCAGCCTTCGTTTACAATAGTAAGGCCAGTGTTTTTATTGAGTCATAATTGTCCTTAGAGAAATCCAAATTCACTTCCTGATCACCTTGTGGAGTATTTGTCAATAGTTTGGGATGGTATGCACACCACTTTCGTAAATTGAATCCATGTGTGCTCAGTATTTTGATCACTTGCTATTGCATTTCTATAACTGTAGCCAGACTGTCTGATCCTCCAAGACCATCATCCACATAGAAATTATCATGCAACATTTGAGCTCCCAATTGATGTTGTCCCACTTAGTGTGTTGTCGTTTGCAATTTGTTGCAAACATTTTATTGTGACGGTATTTAATTGATAGTACTTAATTTCTGCTGTTGGATCTTCTCTCCAAATGATGAATTGATACCGTTGATTTTCTGGATGTATAAGAATCTGCCGAAACATCTTCTCGATATCGGTCGTGAAGACAAAACGTGGCAACCGAAAGCGTAGTAGTATTGAAAACAGCTCATTTTGAATTGTGGGTCCCGTATGCATCAAATCATTTAATGCATACCCTGTCGCGGTTTTGGCGGAGGCGTCGAACACTACTCGAAGTTTAAATCTCTAGTGGTGCTGTCGGGTTTCAGGACGCAATGATGAGGAATGAAGTAGTTAGGTGATGGTATTGAGTCAAGGTTCACCTTCTTCATGTGTCCTAGGCTTTCGTACTCTCTCATAAACTCCACATATTGTTATCGAATTTTCAGGTTTTTCTGAAGACGTAGTTCGAGACCAAGAAATCGATTGTGGAGCATTATCTTTGAATCTCCCAGTACTGTTGAATTTTCGAGAAATGGTATTTTTACGATGAAGCGTCCCTGATCATTTTTGCGTATATTTTTAAGAAAGTGTGTTTCGCATTGTTGTTCTGCTGGTGACATACTCTTTTCAGTTGTTGCGAATTTATCCATCTTCCATAATCTTTCAATTGCTTCGATTAGTGGACCATCACTGTTTGCGGACTCCGATCTTATTCCGAAAATTGCACATGTCAATGATTCTGTCGATGGTCCATATGGTATACATTTTCCGCTGACAATCCAACCAAGTGAAGTGTTTTGAAAAATTGGGCCGGTAGTTATTAACCTTATATGACCCGGTATCATCAAACTGAAGTGGAATTCGGCACCAAGCAAAATGTCAATCTTATCTTACTTGTAAAAGTCTGGATTCGCCAGCTGTATGTTGGCTGGGATTTTCCACTTTGAAGTGTCCAGCTGAATATTCGGTTGAGCGGTAATGATGTTTGGAAGTACAAAGGCCTCCAAATTTGTTGTAAAACTGCCACTATTGGATTGCATCTTGACATTAATTCTCTGAGTGACCTTCTTTTGAGCATCACCAATTCCTTCAATACACAAGGAAGCCTTGCTCGGAGATATGGATAATCTCTTCATGAGCTGTTCTGAAACGATGTTCACCTGCGACCCGGAGTCCAGTATTACTCTGAACTCTCCTGAATTGCCATTGGCCGCAGTGATTGTTAATCTAGCTGTTGCAAGTAGTATGTATCCTTGAGTTAACACCAAACCTCTGCACGAGTGCGCTTGAAATGCATTTCAGAACACTGATTTGTGGAGCAAGCGTTGGTTATGTTCGGCTTTCATTATTTAGAACAAACGCAACACTACAGAGAGCACTCGTCGCGTGAGCAGAACAAAAACGAAAGAAAACCGAATCAATGTTATGCTTGAGTCGACAGAGAAGAAAGGAGCAGAACGAAATGACTTGAAAGTTATGTGATGAACAGCAGAACGCTTGGAGTTATGTGTTGTTTAGGTTTCATAGTTTCTGCATTTCCTTCTGAAGTAAAAATTATCTAAAACGCCAAAAAAAGGAATTTTCTTATTATTTATTGAAATTATAATAAGAGACTTTTTTATTTATTATAAAAATTAATTTTTTGAAGCAGTTTTTTTTTAATTTGTACAATATTTAATTCAATAAAAGTTATTAAAGAATTGAAAATAAAATTATTTTTAAGTAACAACCAAAAAATTTATTAAATTTTATTGTGTTGCTTATGGGGATATTTTCTTGTCGTTTTTACTTATACTATTGGTGGTAGTTTTGTTGATTATTGTTTCTTGCATTCTTATGATGTTGGATTGTTGTTATTGTTGTTTTTCTGCTGATTATTAATATGATCAGATGATTAATATGCTGATAATGATTATTAATTTGTAAATATGATTACTAGTAATGATGTGATTACGTTTGTTGTTGGCGTTGCTGTTTATGGTAGTATTGGTGTTGTTGTTGGTCTATTGCGATGATGTTTATGTTGTAAAACTGAATGATCTACTAGAAAAATGTGATTTCGGAGAGTATTTCTTCAATAATTTTAAATCTAATCTTGTAGAAATATTTAAGGTTATTGAAAAATAACGACAGTATTTTATGCCAGGGCCTTAGTCAGTAATTTTTTTTTAAAATTAAAATATAGGGACAATTATTTGTTTCATTTCAATTTTACGTTTAGTTTTTTATATTTTATATACAGTTGCGAACAAAATAATACCAGTCGTCTGATATTCAGATATGTTTGGATAAATAATACTAGTATACAAATTTCGTATCTGGTAAACCCATTTTTATTCGTATATGTCCGTTTAACCCTGGTTTCAAATGTGTACTCTCCTATATTGTAACATTTTCAATTTACAGGGTGTTTAACGTTTTTGGCACGTGTTTAGTATTATTGATCTAGAATCTGAACTAATCATCATAAAATTAAGAATATCATTTTGCATTTTAGAAAAAATATCAGCTCTTCAATCCATATCTCAACACTGTCGTGTCATGTGCGGTAGCGGAGCAAAAATTTTGAGATTATCAAACGAAATACCAACAAATTTTGTATCTTTTGTTTTACGATAATCGCCAGTGAGCTAAGCCATTTTGCAAAAACCTCCAAAATTCATGTTTTTCGTAAATATATTGGCTGGTGTAATAGTTTTTGCAAACTTAAAGTAAAAATTAAATGAAATGAAATGAATTGTACCTATATATAAATTTTGAAAAAAAAATTTCATCAAGATTCCCTCCCATGGGTAAATCCTGACTACGGCCCTAGCATAAAATACTGGCGTTATTTTTCTAGTACCTTAAATATTTCTAAAAAATTCGAGTTAAAATGATGGAAAAAATACCCTCCGAAATCACATAAAATAATACTTAAATTTGCAAAATATCACGATTTGAACATAAAAATCGGAAATATGCGCATATGATATGCACTTAAAACTCTTAAATATTCGCTAAAAAAAGGTAAAATATGCAATTAAAAATATTTTTTTATTTTTTATTATCGGTTAAAAAATAAATATTGCATCAATTAACAAAAAAAAAAAAACAATAAATTTTTAAATACATATAAAATAAATTTATAAAAAAAATAAAGTGCATTTAAAAGTACCTAATAATTCAAAGTACTAAATAATTCAATGTACCAAAATATTTCGTATTGAATTTTAATGGTTGCAAATCAAAAAAAGCAAAATATGCAAAAACCACATGAATTTATTGTATAAAAAATATACGCAATTAATATGCAAAAATAAGCATTTTTTGTAAAATATGCAAAACCATGCATTTATGACAAAATATTTAAAAATATGCACTAACTATTGAATGCCATTTAGAAGGAATTTTCATGATTCGCAAAGATCTTAACCATTTGCGCTTTAAGATGCCCAGTAAAAACTTGGATTTGCATGAAATTAATAGCCCTTAATCTCTTTGCCAATGTTCTGCTGCGTTAGGTGTGATCGATGCTTTTCTCGCTGTTATCAATCAATTTTGTTTTATAAGCCGACGAGTGCTCTGCACTGCTCGGTTCTTGTCGTTTAATGAATTGGTTATGTTCTGCTTGACTTAACAGAGTTATGTTATGTTCTGAACTCGGCACTGTTGGCTCTACTGTTGTAGAAGAAACGAGTGCATCTGTGCAGAGGTTTAGTTAACACGTTACTTGTTGCTGCCGATGAAACTGTTGCATTTGTAATGTTACTACTTGCTTCATCGGCTGATGGCATTTTTGAACCTTGATGCTTTTGATTTCTATTGTCCACATGTAGCAATGTGTTGTGTTTCTTATCACACTTGCAGCAACATCTTGATTTGCAGTTATTTGATGAATGATTGTTTTTGATACACAATTGTGGTTTTTTGACCCATGATTGGCGTTTCGTAGATGACAGCTGTAGAAGTTTCTTGCAGAAATATAATGGATGACTACCATTGTCACATAACTTGCAGCTGTTGCTCGACGTTGTGATGGAAGACACAACCTTGTTAGGCAGTTGTGGTGTTGCAGCCTTATCCTTAAGGCCAATCGTTTCCAGTGTATGGAACTGTCCTTCCAGAAATAGAAGGAAGTTATCCACCTTTTGTAATTCCTTTGGGTTTGTCAAAGATTGTTCAAATCTCATGTGCGTTGATCGATCTAGTTTCTTTAGCAGCAAATGAAAAATAATTGGATCCGATGCTTTTCTATCAACCCCTAATTTGTCTAAAGCCATGATGTATTCACGTGTTGTATCGTGTAAATTCTTCGTTGCTGCAGCAGTTGCGGTTCCTGATGGCTGATTCAATAACTTTTCGATAAGCGTAGCGACTATTACCCTTCTGTTGTTATACCGTTCTTGTTACAACGTCCAAGCGGCTGCATAGTTGTGTTCTGTTGACGAAAAGTGACTAATGAGTTTTGCAGCTTCTCTTGTAACGTTGGCCTTTATATACCACATTTTTTGCACTTCTGCAATTGATTGTTTGTCATTCATTTGATAAAAAAAATCGGAGAATTGTTGCCACTTCAGGTAGTCGCCATTAAACTGTGGCAGGGTTATCTTTGGAAGATGAACCGCACTTCGCATTGTTTGTTCTTCTTTCATGTTTGGAGCGGCGACTCTGTTATTTTTATTTATTTATTTATTTATTTATTCGTTAAGCTTAATACAAGCTGATTAACTAAGAACTAATCTTATTCTAACAGGGTCTTAACTTATTCTAACAGGGTTATTTATTTTTTTTTCTCTCCTTTCCTTGTTTTAGTGTACGAAAGATATCCAATTCGTTGGCGGATTACGCCCACCAGAAAAACGTAATTATAAGAACACGTCAAAAAGGAAATACGGGGAGAAAAGTAATAAAGGGAACTTACAATAATTAACAGGGAATATGTATCATATCTTAATTGTAAGAAAAAGATTATAGAGGGGGAAGAAGTGGCGTTGGAGTTTAGAAGGGCATTTCGGAGTCGAGATCTGCTAAGATGAAAATCAAATTCGCTGATCAAATTGTTAGTTACACGAAGCATCCTGGTTACAGGTTCACTGCAACCATAGTCGGTACGATGGAAGTTGAGGTGGAAGAGAGGAATAGACCTAAGGTTACGAGGGTTGGTATTAAAGGATATTAATTGGAGTAGTGCAGGGCAGTTAATAGTACCGCATACAAGTTGATCAATGAAGAGTACATCTGCAACTTCTCTTCGTTTTGCAAGAGATTGCATGTTAATCAACTTAAGGGCGGTCTGCATAAGGAGGTAAGTTGAAACTGTCAGAACCGGGAAGACCGCGTAATGCGAACCTAATGAATCTTCGTTGAACGGCTTCGATTCGCACAGAATGGATGTTGTAGATAGGAGACCAAACCTGGCTGGCATATTCGAGGATGGGTCTAACAAAGGTAAGGTAGAGAGATTTAGTAACGTATGGGTTGGAGAATTTTCTGGACCAGTGTTTCACAAAACCCAGTGCAGAATTGGCTCTACTAATGATATTATCAATATGAGACCTAAAATTAAGTTCCTTGTCACATATTACACCTAAGTCCCGTAAAAAGCTTACAGGAGGAACTGGCTTGCCGAGTAAGTAATAAGTTCTTGGGGAAAGCTGGAGACGCTTGCGTGAATATGTAATAGCTTGACATTTACTAACGTTGAGCTCTAGAAGATTTTTTTGGAAAAACTAACTAGATCTTCTTGAAGATAGTGAGAATCGTCGTTAGTTTGTATGCGCCGATAGATTTTCATATCATCAGCATACACAGAGAGATTGGATTCTTTGATGATGCCATCTACATCAGAGATTATTAAGACAAACAACAAAGGACCAAGGTGACTACCTTGTGGGACACCAGAGGACAAATCTAAAGATGACATTATAACGGCGTTCTTCGAGATATGATTTAATCCAAGATATAAAGAGTGATGGAAAACCAAAGGCTTTAAGCTTAAGAAGAATGATAGTGTGTGAGATTTTGTCGAACGCTTTACTAAAGTCGGTAGACACTACATCAACTTCGTACCGGCTTTAAAACGAGCATAGAGCGTTTGAAACAAATTTTGCAAGGTTAGTGGTAGTCGATCTTCCCTTGAGGAAGCCGTGTTGGCTGGGAGGAAAAATAGATTTGCAATGGAAAAAGAGAATGTCATAAATAATGCTTTCAAACATTTTTGGAGTACATGAAAGTTTTGCAATAGGTCTGTAATTGGAAATATCATTTCTTGGTCCTTTCTTATGCAGAGGTATTATGTATGAGCTCTTCCACAACTTAGGAAAATCGGAATTAGAAATAGAAAGTTGAAAAAGAGCCAATAGGGGACGAGCCAACACGTCCGCGAATTTTTTATAACAATAGCAGGCAAGCCATCGGGTCCTGGAGAATAATCGTCCTTCAGATTATTTATCTTTTCTAACACATCAGCTAGTGTAATATCAACAGAAGTTAGCGACGTTTGAGGACAGTCCCTTAACAAAGAAAAATACTCGTAGTCTAGTTCGTCGTTATGATTAGTGTATGACTGACTGAAAAAATTTGCAAATAGGTTTGCAATTATTTCCGGGTTGTCTGAGATGTCCGAAAAAGTAAGGGTAGATGGGTAGTTGTCAGATTTTCTTTTAATATTTATAAACTTGTAGAAGCTTTTAGGATCCGACAGCAATTTAGTTTGAATATGAGCAAGATAAGACTCGTATAGCGTTTCACAGAGTGCGGAAAAAAGGTTAAAGGCGTGAAGATAATTTGTGAGATCAAGAGAAGAACAAGAAATTAAATATGCGCGCCATAGTTTGTTCCTTTTGTTGCGGAGTACACGTAGTTCCTTATTGTACCAGGGAGGACATGACGAAAAGTTTTTCTGCCTGGTGAAGGGGACAGAATGTGTGAAGCAGTCGAAAATTATGTCATAAAAGTGAGCAACTGCAGTATCAACGCTTTCATGAGCATTATCGAAGAGATGTTGGAAATCGATTCTACTGAATAAAATTTCTAGTTTTAAAAAATCAGTTTTCCGAAAGTTAAAGCTGT
This sequence comes from Dichetophora obliterata, assembly GCA_963920525.1. Taxonomy (NCBI): domain Eukaryota; kingdom Metazoa; phylum Arthropoda; class Insecta; order Diptera; family Sciomyzidae; genus Dichetophora; species Dichetophora obliterata. The sequence continues at coordinate 141,214,858 of OY986437.1, forward strand.
ACGAGTGCTCGAAATGTGTATTTTTGATATCAATGTTATATGATAAGGTAAGGGATAATGGTGGATGGTACTGATCGAGTGTTGAAAGAAGATGGTTACTTGCGGAAACTACGCAGTTATCTAAATCCGAAGAAAAAATTAGGTCTAGTTGTCTACCTAAATTGTTAGCAACTCCGCTCAACTGGTAAAGGCCGCAGTCTGAAATACAACTAGTAAAAAGAATTTCTTTTTCAGAGGTAGGATTTGAAGAAAGATAGTAGGATTCATCATCAGAGAGGACCCATTGAAGGTTGGGAAGATTAAAATCTCCCAGAAAAATAACGATGTCAAATGGATCCTTAAGGTCCAAAAGTGAATCTATTGCGTCTACTGCGAGCTGATAACCATTCACTGGTTGAGACGGGCGAATATAACAGCAAATAATTAATACATTACGTTTTGCGATGCAAACTTTGGCACATATAAATTCAAAGTTGGCAGTGTGGGAGTTTTTTATAATGGTTGGATTGAAACGATTGTGAATAGCGAGAAGGACACCACGACCTGAGGAGAGATCATCTTTGTCGAGACCATCGTCTCTGAAAACCACGAAATCGGACGCGAAGACCTCTTATTTTGGCATTGATCTGCTTTTATAGAGAGCTCAACTAACTGATATTGTACCATTTCATCTAATTGGTTGTACTCTGCTTGGTCAAAGCCGGTTGCTGCAAGATCCTCAAAATTTTCCCAAAGTTCGTCGTAAATCAATTCTATCTGGGTCCACAGATGGCTTATCTTGCTAATTTAAGTTGATAAAACTGCAGTGGTTGTTTTTCTTGAACAGATTTGAGGTTTTCGAGTGTTTCTCAATGTGACCATTCGAGAAGTCATTTTTCTAACCAGTCCATGTTGACTGCCCACTCCAGAAGATTCTCTAAAGATTGGTGTTGTTGTCTTCACGGCCGGTTATCCTGGTGCTATATATCGAGGAGCTATGTTTGGCACTTTTCCATTTCTTCTTCTGCCTTGATGCGAGTGGCTTCGGTTTGAAAGATTTCTCGATAGTTGGTTACTATACTGCTTATTTTATCATAGAACCCAGATGTGAAGTATTCCTGTTGCATTGGCTGTACTGTAACTAAACGTAACTTGTCATCTGTTCCTTCAAACTCGTTCCAACATTGCTCCAATCGTTTTAACCGCTCGTTGTAGTAGTCTGAAGTTGACTTCCGTTCTGCCGAATCCTTTATGAAGTTTTTAATGATTTTTGGAATTTCATCGCCGAGCTTCTTTTGATGCTTAACTAGATCCGATGTTGATGTAATTTTTTTTTTTGCTTTAATTTTCTATGAAAATATTCTAGCACATAAACTAAAATATCTCGCCGGGACTTCCAAAAAATGTTTAAATTAAACTTGTTGACTTGAATTTCTAGTACTTGGACTAGAATTTCGCGATGAAAAAATTAGAACACCTTTTGTCTTCTGCTTGTTTAAATCAAACCCTTTTATTTTGATGGAATGCTAATATTTATAGCACTTAACATAGTAAAAAATATACAATACAAATACAATATACACACTTACATATAATAAAACAAATTCAATTAATGCATGAACGCTGACATCTCATATTTTGTAAGCAACAGACAGAAATTCGCCAAGCACAAAATTCGAATTTCTGTTTGCCTTATGTGTACACAGTGCAGTGAACCACTGTTCTTATTTTTACTGAATGTAAAAAACATAAATGAATTAAATTTCACAACAAAAGTGCACAAAAGTGCAGTGAACGTTTGTTCTTATTTTTTACAAAATGTAAACAAAATAAGAAAATTAAATTTTAAGATGTCAGCGTTCAAGCATTATACATTAAAAAACATTTAAAATTATGTGCAGCAATAATCAGTCTTTGCTTTACTGACATCCATTTTAAACTACTTAACATATTAATAATCGTTTCTAGAATATTACATTTAAAGATACAACTCATACCCCTAATCTGTAATTTTTTAATATTTCCATCATTTGACCTGAATCCAAAAATAGACTTGTATAAGAATACTCAAAGTGTGGTTTTATCATAGTATTAAAAATGTTTTGCGGCACTTTGCACAGAAATTGTGGCCCTTATTGTTTTAAAAAACGCTATCTTTTTACTATTTTTTTACATAAATAATTAATGTGTACATCAAACTTTAGTTTCTCATCAATAATTACACCCAAATATTTTATTTCACTAACTCTTTCAATTCTTTCTCTAGGGCACCTAATACCGGGATCCCGCACTTTTTTTAGTCCCGACAGTCCCGGGATTGCAGTTCCTAAAATTGCGGGATTTTCGGGATCCCGGGATTGCCTTCACTGCAAAAAAAAATTCCACAAAAAAGTTCAATAATACTACCAAGGAAAAGCCTAAATGTGATTTTAAAAAATTTTAAATAACCTTTTTCAAAATATCTGTACGAAACAAGACAATGTGTGAAACCTTAGAATTACTGAAATGTGATTTTAATTCAAACATAAAAATCTTTTGTAACCATCTGTCCAAAATATGATGTGAAAATTATAAATCTTTATTGAACTAAACTTACAAAATATTACGAAATCCTAACTTGAAAAAACTTAAATTTGACCTAAAATATTCTAAAAAAACTTTCTTAAACAAGCTCTACAAAAAATCACAAAATTCGTACTTAGAATTACTAAAATTATTATTATATTTTATTGTTTTTTAAAATAAATAAATAAATACAATAAACACTAAATACTATCAAAACATTTAATAGAAACTGTCTTTATAAGTTTTTTAAAATTTTCTGCAATGTTTTGTGTTGTAAAATAAGGCATAAATAAATACTTTGGAACTTCATATTACGTCTTTCAAAAAATTAATTTTCTAAGGTTCGTTAATCCCGGGATGCTTTCTGTTTTTCCAATCCCGAAACCCCTACCTTTCACTATTTCAGTTAATGCCAATATTAGACTCTCCATTTATTATAATAGACTTATAGCCTTATTTTGTAAAACGAACGCAGTCACTTGCTTTCGATTTTCTTATCTGACAACATATTTTAAAAGAAAACTTCAGTGAGAGAAGGTTGTTTTATTTCATAAGAAAATGGAATTACCAGACAAAAAACCCCAAGTGAGGTGATTGCATGCGTTTTGAAAAATAAGGCCCTTAGTTTTGCTTATGTTAAGTTTCACATTTTTCATTTTTAAATATGAATCCACCCTAGTAAGATTCTCGTTCATTTAGATATATAATATAATATAATATAATATAATATAATATAATATAACATAATATAATATAATATAATATAATATAATATAATATAACATAATATAATATAATATAATATAATATAATATAATATAATATAATATAATATAATATAATATAATATAATATAATATAATATAATATAATATAATATAATATAATATAATATAATATAATATAATATAATATAATATAATATAATATAATATAATATAATATAATATAATATAATATAATATAATATAATATAATATAATATAATATAATATAATATAATATAATATAATATAATATAATATAATATAATATAATATAATATAATATAATATAATATAATATAATATAATATAATATAATATAATATAATATAATATAATATAATATAATATAATATAATATAATATAATATAATATAATATAATATAATATAATATAATATAATATAATATAATATAATATAATATAATATAATATAATATAATATAATATAATATAATATAATATAATATAATATAATATAATATAATATAATATAATATAATATAATATAATATAATATAATATAATATAATATAATATAATATAATATAATATAATATAATATAATACATTATAATATAATATAATATAATATAATATAATATAATATAATATAATATAATATAATATAATATAATATAATATAATATAATATAATATAATATAATATAATATAATATAATATAATATAATATAATATAATATAATATAATATAATATAATATAATATAATATAATATAATATAATATAATATAATATAATATAATATAATATAATATAATATAATATAATATAATATAATATAATATAATATAATATAATATAATATAATATAATATAATATAATATAATATAATATAATATAATATAATATAATATAATATAATATAATATAATATAATATAATATAATATAATATAATATAATATAATATAATATAATATAATATAATATAATATAATATAATATAATATAATATAATATAATATAATATAATATAATATAATATAATATAATATAATATAATATAATATAATATAATATAATATAATATAATATAATATAATATAATATAATATAATATAATATAATATAATATAATATAATATAATATAATATAATATAATATATTTATTTATTGGCCAAACAAGGCAATGCAATTTACTTATTCTAACTTATTCTAACAGGTTTTGTTTACTTATTACTAAGTTTTTTGTTTTTTTTCTCCCCTTTCCTTGTTTTTATTTTATTTTTTATTTGGTGCTCTTAGTGGGCATACTCCGCCCACCGGATTGACATGATTTCAAAAACCATGTCAAAACTAAGAGAAGAGGAGGAAAACAAGAAAGACTATATACACACTTAAGATACGATGTATATATATTATTCTTAAAGACTATAAGGACAAAAGGATGTAAATGGGAGATTTGGAGAGGGATGTTAAAGAAGTTTTGATTTATTAAACTAAATGCTTATACATATAAATCCATACATGTATGTAGTTTATCTGAGGCCAGTGTTAATTCTGATTTCTGAGTGATTTATATAGGGTTTGCTTGAAAGAGGATTTGGACATAGAAGGTGAGTAGTATATAGAGATATTATTAAATTCTCTTCAACAACGATTGATGGGTTCATTATTTGCATATGTAGTTTGGTGCTGATATTCAGTTAACAATCGAGTATGCCTAGTGCGCCTAATTGGATCGTTAAAGGAAATCATATTAGAAATATATTCGCTGTGAATAGCACCATTAATTACATCAAATGTGAAGCATGAGCCCAATAACGATCTTCTTGTTGATAGTGGCATCAAATTTAAAAGGCTGAGTCTATGTTCATATGATGGAAGGCTACAATAATCATGGGGGTTGTACATATCTCTAAGCGCGTATAGTAAGAACTGCTTTTGAATAGACTCAATTCTTTCTCTATGGGAATCGAAAGATGGATTCCAAATTATGCATGCATATTCAAGTATTGGGCGCACTAATGCACGGTACAAGGATGTAGTGACCCATATATTCTTGAATTCATTTGCACGTCTTTTTATAAAACCGAGCTGTTTGCTGGCCCTGGACACAATTTTATCATAGTGCAGATTAAAGCGCATCTTGCAATCTAAGACAACTCCAAGATCCACTATATGGTTGACCCTTTTTAGTTCGATACTATTGAGGTGGTAGGTATGTAATGTTACGTTGTTTTTACGAGAAAAGCTAATAACATTGCATTTGTTGTTATTAAGATGTAGTTTATTTTGAAAACACCATTGCTCAAGAGACAACAATTTTGATTGCAAAAAATTTACATCTACATCTGATTGAACTGAATAGTACATTTTTAAATCATCTGCATACATAAGATGTGGGATATCGTTTAGAACTTCTGACAGATCGGATATGAATATGTTGAAAAGAAGAGGACCAAGATGACTACCTTGCGGAACTCCCGAGGAGACTGCAATTTTTTTCGATAGAACTCCCTGGAATTTAACAAACTGGGATCTGCCGTTTAAATATGATTTTAGCCAACTTAGTATGGACCCTGCAACACCAAACTTTTCTAACTTATATATAAGAATGTTGTGATCAACTCGATCAAAAGCTTTACTGAAATCAGTATAGACAGCATCTATTTGGTGCCCTTTTTCCATTTTGACTAAAACATCTGATACCATAATCATGAGATTAGTGGAGATTAGTGGTGGTAGATCGCCCTTTTCGGAACCCGTGTTGCTGCTCATTTAGACGTGGGTTAATGAAACTTGTTAGCTTTTCACAAATAAGTTTTTCAAAAAGTTTTGGAATGGCTGACAAGATTGCTATGCCTCTATAATTTTCAACTGATCTTTTATCACCATTCTTGTAAATTGGCGTAAGATGGGATGATTTCCAATATGAAGGAAATGTCCCACAAACCAGTGATTCGTTAAAGATTATGTGTAATGGCAATAGCAGTTGGTCTAAACATCGCACCAAAAAGCTTGTAGGTATTAAGTCTGGTCCTGGTCCCTTTAATATATCCAGTTCTTTTATTGCATTAGAAATCTCTTCCTGGGTTAAATATAAACTATCAACTATAATAGTTGAGCTAGGAGAAGTTTCAGATAAGGTGGTAGGAAGACAAAAGACCTCCTTAAAGTGATCGGCATACAAGTTGCTTATTTCAAGAGAATTGGACGAAGTGACATTACCTTTAAACATAGACGATGGATAGCCGCTAGATTTGCGCTTCATGTTAACAAAGTCAAAGAATTTTCTCGGCTCTTGGACAATTTTTTCTCCGATGATGTTCGTGTACAACTTGTACGCTTCTTCTGACTTGATAGAGAACTCTCTTGATAGCTCGTCATATCTAAGCTTCAGTTCATCGCTTATATTATCAGTGTTTTTGAGAAGTTTGTAGATTTTATTTCTTTGATTCCTCAAAAATCTGAGATTGTTGTCTAGCCATGGTTCTGTGAGCTTATTCTTTTTCTTTATTATTGGCACATAACTTTCGATAGCGGTAAAAATGTGCTGATAAAATATAGAGACAGCACTGTCTAAATCTAAATTGAATAGAATATGATTCCAATTTAGAGAACTAAGATAACATTTTATTCTTTCATAATCGGCGTTGAGGTAATCGTACGCAATGGTGTTATTATAAGACTGGGTAAAGTTGATGTTATTAGCAGAGAAAACAACTTTTAAGGCTGTATGATGAACAGTGTTGGTTAATAAATTTTCTGCTCCCATGCATGGACTAACCTTCACTTCTTCATACGAGTTAGTAAAAATTAGGTCCAACCATCTGCCATTCTGATTTTGTACAGAAGAGACTTGCTGCAAGTCACTGCCATAAAAGGTGCTAAGTAAGTTGAAGTCTATGGCATTAGAAAGATTTACAGGAAGAAGAAAGTTGTCGTTTTCGTCGGTGACAAAAGATATATTTGGGCGATTGAAGTCACCAAGAATAACAACTTTATCTTCCTCTTTTAGGGAGGAGGTAAAGGTGGTCAGTGTTTCACATAGCTCGTTGTATGTTGTTTCACTTGAGCCGGGAGGAATGTAAACGACGCCTATGTACACATTGAGACTTTTACCTGAACAAACTCTAATAATTCGGTGATCGAACAGTTTATGGTTAGGTGTGTCTATTAGCTCACTTGAAAGGGAATTGTGAGATGCTACAAGG
>OY986437.1:141232549-141346553 GCA_963920525.1 Dichetophora obliterata
GAGTCGTACTGTACAAGTTTGCCCTTGACGTTTTTCTAGAAGAGCAATCGCCGTCTCTTAAGGAAAAAATACAAACTTTTGCTAAGCGTTAATGTCGTCGCCCGAACGTTATAATCTGCGGAATAAAACAAAATCATCAGAATTAGCAGAAACAAGTGATGCACCGCCGTCTTCGCCAGCTTCTGAGCCAAGTGACGAAGATTTGGAACGAACCATAATGGAAAATACAGAACAGCAGCAAGCCGCAGAACAAGCGTCAGCAATCCTAGCAAGTTTAAATGCCCTCAGAGATCCAGTGGAAGTGCTACGCCTTAATGGAATAAAAATCCAGGGAGACATCGACAGGTTGCGCTCGGAAATACGCGCACAGGAACCTACAACAGTGGTAAGTCAAATGCAACAACCACTTAGTATTGCTGCAGAGTCAACACCAATTGCGACTCCAACTACTCGTCATGTCATGGTATCAGAGCGGTTGCCAAACGTGAATCTTTATGATTTGCCTACGTTTTCTTGTAGCAGCGAAGAGTGGCCGCTTTTTATAGCAAACTATAATGACACTACAGTAGCCTTTGGTTACAGCGACTGTCAAAATTTGATGAGGCTACAAAAATGCCTTAGTGGAGCTGCCAGGGAGGAGGTAGCGTCCATGCAAATTTATCCCAACAGTATCGCCCAAGCTATCGAAGAGCTGCAATTTCGATTTGGTAGACCAGACCTTCTAGTGAGAGCTGCAGAAAATTCAATAACTTCCTATTATAACTGAAGAAAGGCAGGAACAAATTGTGGCATTTTCGACGAAGGTGCGAAATGTCGTCGCATTTTTAACAGCTGCCAATTGCCAGCAGCACTTGGCTAATCCAACGCTCCTTGAACAGCTGGTCAAAAAGTTGCCGGTAAACAGACAGTTTGACTGAGCGCGGCATGCTACCACTATTCAGCCATATCCAACCTTAGCAGAGTTTTGTCAATGGGTCGGTGAGCTAGCTAAAATAATTTGTTTAATGCCTATAACAATTGCCTTGGATCGTCGACATCCAGCAAGTACGATCAACCAGCCAGCGCGCCGTGTAAATCATGTCAGCGAAAATACAGTGCAAAAAGATGCTAAGTGCGTCACGTGTGGTGATGACCATTTCATCTTTAATTACAAAATCTTTCAGTCATTAAATGTTGAAGATCGCTGGCTGAAAGTAAAAGAAAATTATTTGTATTTTTCTTGTCTCCCAAGAGGCCATGGCACAGCTGAGTGCAAAGCAAGAAAACCTTGCAACAAAAATGGTTGCCGCCGTTTTCATCATGCGAGCCTACATGAAGAGCCGGTTCGAAGCTCAACAACAACATCTACATATAGTGCACCAAATACTGTGTTGAAATGTAGCGAATCAACCTTGTCACAACTGTTCAAAGTAGTGCCAGTCACACTCCATGGACCGCTCGGCAAAGAAGTCGTTTACGCGATGCTTGATGATGGTTCTGCCATATCAATGGTCGAAGAAGAAACAGCAAATCGACTTGGACTCATAGGTAAGCAACACTCTTTGACGTTACAGTGGTACGGCCAAAATCAAGTCACTGAGAAGTCATCAAAGGTCAAACTTGAACTTGAAACTATGGATGGGAAGTCAAAATTTTATATCAGAGATGTTCACACAATTAGGAAGATGTGCCTGCCGACACAATCATTTTCAAAAAATACATGCAATAACAATAGAGTTCAGCTACTACAGCTTTTTCACACTTTCTCCGCAATAGATCATTTTAAGAACCAATCCAAATATCATTGAAATATCTCAAAGATATCAATAAAAGTGGTCCAAAAAAACCAAAAGGGAGAAAAATTTACCCACCATAATATGGGTTGGGCTCAGGGACAACACAAGACATAACAACTAACCATGCGTTTACATAGATCTTATCATTCATTAGTTTTCAATCTACTTTTGAGTTGACCTTTCGACAAGTTAACATCCAACACGTTTCAGTTGTTAACAAAGGTACTCATGCGATTTAATGGAGCAGTTAACATATAATTTGTTCTACTAAATGGTAAATAAATCAAGTTGTTAGAGTTTCTACTGCTTCTACGGTTAGTGTTAAAATTTACAAGAGAAAGAAACTCTGGAGAGTCGAAAACACCAGTCATGAGTTGGTGTAAGTAGACGATATCAGCAGATTTTCATCTCTCACTTAAAGATTGCATCTTTAATAATTTCAAACGATCCTCATATGGAGGAAGGTTAAATGTGTCAGTCCCACTCAATCCTCTTAGAGCAAACCGAACAAAACGTTTTTGAATTCTTTCTATACGATCATGCACATTGTAATGTGGGGACCATACTTGACTTGCGTAATCCAAGTGAGGACGCACGATTGAATAATACAGAGTTGTAGTTGTTATTAAGCTATCAAACTCTTTGGCCCACCGTTTTATAAAACCATGCATAGAAGACGCTTTTTTACAAATTCTATCAATATGCATGTTAAACGACAATTTAGAATCCATATTGAATGCTTATACCAAGGTCTTTGACGGCAGTTACACGACTTAATCTTTAACTTTGTATCTTTAATTTTGTAATCAAAAATAAAATTGTTCCTTTTACGCGAAAAGGTCATAGTTTGGCATTTATCTGGATTTAAAAACATGTTATTTTTAGAACAACAAACCTCAAAGGAGTTCAAGTCTGACTGGAGCAGGTCTGAATTGTCATTAGAATCAATTGTTCTGTATATTTTCATATCATCTGCATAAATAAGCAAATGAGAGTGTTTGATGACGTGGGTAACATCATTAATTGCCAAAATAAACAGAAGTGGACCCAGGTGGCTTCCTTGAGGAACACCCGATTCTGCAACAAATTCAGAAGACAACACGCCTCGGAACCGTATTTGATAAGATCGCTGAATCAAATACGATTTGATCCAGTTTACAAAATATTGTGGAAACCCCATTAATTTAAGTTTAAACAAAATTAGATTATGTGGTAATTTATCAAAAGCTTTGCTAAAGTCAGTGTAAATACAATCGACCTGGCTACCAGAATCAATAGATTTTAAGCAGAATGTAGTGAAATCAAGGAGATTAGACACAGTGGATCTGCCAGTAACAAAACCATGCTGACGAGTTGTCATGACTTGCCCACAGTGAATTTTCACTCGATCGTACACTATTCGCTCAAAAAGTCTAGGAATCGAAGACAATTTAGCGATAGACCTATAATTAGTGACGTCATTCCTGCAACCTTTTTTGTAAATAAGACTGATATAAGATTTTTTCCAAAAAAGAGGAAAATTACTCTCATTGATTTATTAAAAAGTAACGAAAGTGGCTGACATTAAATGGAGCCGCATTGTTTTAACACTGCGGCAGGAATTCCATCTGGTCCAGCGCTAAAATCCTCATCGATTGATTCAATATACTTAAAAATATCTTCTGAGGTAAAAGATATATGCCCCAAAGAAACTCGGGATGCGTTGTTCATATAATCAAAATACGCTAAATCAGGATTAAAAGAATCTGAACAAAATTATTCTTTAAAAAGATTGGCAAATAGCCACAAATAATGGTGGAATCGTCAGTTCCCTCCTGAAGTTTGAAAGAAGAAGGAAATCCATCAGTCTTCTTCTTAACATTAATAAATCCCCAAAATTATCTTGGATCAGACAAAATACTCAGCTTCATATTATCCAAATACTCATTTTATATTGCAGCTGAGCAATTCTCAAATTCCAGAAACAAACGTTTGTATGTTTCTAGGTCATTTGAGTCAAAACTACAAACATATTTCTTCCATACCCTATTCCTATTGTTGCGAAGAGTCTTTAAATCCTTTGTGTACCAAGGGTACGCAGAATTTTTCGCAAATTTGAGACTATATGGTACAGACTGAGAAAACATGGCAAAGAGCTCCGTATAGAAAAAATTTAGTGAACTATTAAGATTATTATTATTTATGTATTCTGTAATTATATTTAATTTACTATAAAGTAAACGATTCAACCTCAAAAAGTCAGCTTTTTTTAAATTGAATTCATAAACTGTGTCAACAGAGCTTGAATTTTTTTTATTTTATTTTAGATACAGTTTATTTTTTTGTTAACGTCTATGGACAATATCCTTACAGACTAAGCAAACATAATTTAATAAGTAACAAAAATAAAGATTAAAACTAGTTTCTATTTAACAACAGTGTAATAGTGGTTTTAAAAGCAACTTTGGGCATAGAAAAATCGAGTAAGTTATTATTATAGATACTGTTTAAAGCTATAAGAGCTCTATTATTTGGCTCATTAGTGGCATAATTAGTTCTATGACAGCTAATGTAAAAATAATTCGAGCTCCGTAAGGACTTTTGCGGAATATTAAACGATATTAATTTAAGTAAGTTTTCACAAATAACATTTCCATTAATCAGATCATAAATAAACATGATACTATGCAGTAGTCTTCTATCTTTGAGAGATGATAGACCAATAGCAACCGACGTGTCCTATATGAGGGAAGAGGTTCAGGAAAAATAAAAGAGCGCAAAGCAAATTTTAAGAATCTTTTTTGAACTTTTTCCAGTCTAGCAATATGTATTGAGTAAAAAGGACTCCAAATAAATGAGGCGTATTCAAGGCTAGATCTAACAAGGGAAGTATATAATGTTTTTAGTGTGTAAGGGTCAACAAACCCAACACGCCTAAGAAACGCTAAAAGTGAATATGCTTTGGGGGATAATTCTATTTAAGTGAGAGCTAAAAGTTAAGCTAGAATAAAAAATTACACCAAGGTCACGAATTTCTGATAATCTGGCTAACTTAGTGTTATCAAAATTATAATCAAAAATAGTTGGTGAGTGGTGGTTGTAATAAGAGACAACATAACATTTTCCGAGGTTAAGAGATCAAGATCAGACTGGAGACGAGAAGCGTCGCAATCACTTTTAACTTTAAGGAAAACCTTAAGATGCACCGCGTAAAGTAAAAATTGAGCATTAAGAAAGCATTTAGAAACATCATTAATAAAGATAACACAAAGTAATGGTCCAAGGATGCTACTTTGTGGAACCCCAGACACTGCTAAAAATGGCGAAGATTTTGCATTGTCAATGACAACATAAGAAACCCTATTTGAGAGGTATGAACTCATCCAAGATAGAAAAATCGAATGAAAACCAATCTTGGCAAGCTTGAGCAATAAGATATCGTGTGACAACCTGTCAAAAGCCTTAGAGATGTCAGAGTAAACCATATAATTTACCATATTCTCCCTATCGGATTTATACCAAATACTCAAAGGTGGATGGTAATTATCAATAGTAGTCAAAGCATGAAGTGTCTTCTGAACAATGACATTGTTACTGTCTGTAGTTAAACCTAGGTCAAGCAGCCTTTCCAGACTATTATAAATACAACTAACTTGTTGTAAGTCAGAACATATAAGTTCAATATTAGCAGAGCAGGGAATATCAATAAAGGAACTAACACCTTTCCTTTTCCTTTCCTTTTTTCGTAGCTTACAAGATGGCGCGAGGTCCTAAGAAACATTTAAAGCGTTTAGCTGCCCCAAAGGCATGGATGTTGGATAAATTGGGAGGAGTTTTTGCTCCTCGTCCATCGACAGGTCCACATAAATTGAAGGAGTCTCTGCCCTTAATGATTTTCTTGAGAAATCGTCTAAAGTATGCGTTGAATGGTGCCGAAGTAACTAAAATTGTTATGCAGCGTCTGATTAAGGTTGACGGAAAGGTCCGCACTGACCCAACATATCCAGCTGGATTTATGGATGTGATCACTATTGACAAGACCGGCGAATATTTCCGTTTGGTGTACGATGTAAAGGGACGTTTCACCATTCACCGCATCTCTGCTGAGGAAGCAAAGTACAAATTGTGCAAGGTTCGCAAGACCCAGTTGGGTGCCAAGGGTGTTCCATTCCTAGTTACACATGACGGTCGCACCATCCGCTATCCTGATCCATTGATTAAGGCCAATGATACCGTGCAAGTTGATATTGCCACCGGAAAGGTCACCGATTATATAAAGTTTGATTCCGGCAACTTGTGCATGATCACTGGGGGTAGAAATTTGGGACGTGTTGGTTCAGTTGTCAACTGTGAAAGACATTCAGGCTTCTTTGATATCGTGCACGTTAAGGACTCGCAAGGACACGTTTTCGCCACCAGATTGACGAATGTATTCATTATTGGCAAGGGAAACAAGCCATACATTTCATTGCCTAAGGGCAAGGGTGTGAAATTGAGTATTGCTGAGGAACGCGACAAGCAGTTGGCCGCCAAGACTCACTAAATGTTTTTTTTTTTACAATAATAAAATATAAAACATTTTATTAAAATGAAAAAAAAACACAGGAGTTTCTTACAGCTAATAGGACACCACCACCAACTGCAGAATTATTGTCAGCGTGTCTGTCCTTCCTATATACTTGAAAACTATTGTCAAACAGTTCTAAGTCAGTAATTCCTCTGTTCAACCAATTTTCAGTTAACGCGATAATATCTTCAGAAAAATTCTGAGTTGACAAAAAAATGTCGCGCGTCTTTGAACGCAATCCCTTTACATTTTGATAGTAAAGGGAGAGCCTATTTAGTTTTTTTGGGTCTGACTGGCGATATTATTCGTCCTTCTAGACCTGTGTTTAGGCTTAAACTCAGAAACAAAGATATTATCAGCCCACAAATTAGAGCTCAGAACAGTTGCAAACTCTTCAGCAGCCACTGTGAGAATAAATGATGCGTGGGACGGTTTATTGCCAATTTTTTTGCATGAGCAGAAAGCAGTCTGACTTACTAAACGGTTATGTTTGACAAACGTCAATACATTTTCACTTGTTGTGTCGGGCTGAAGGCGTCAAATGAAAACCTTTTTTTTCTCGACAACGCTCTTAAATTTAATGAACCATTGCGCTCATTAGTTATGTCATTTCTAGCCGGGGGAGAAAGAGATGGAGGAGATGGAGTAATAACTATATTATCCATTCTCACTGGTTTAGCCGAGATCTGCTTCGTTTCTAAAGTGGCTGGAAGCGTCATGCGCCGCTTATTATTTTTATTTTTTGAATTATTTCTCTTTTTCTTCGAAATATTTAGGTCTTTTTTAGATGAAATTATTTGAGTCTCAGAAGAAGAGGCTGGAAGAGTCTGACACAATGCGGTCGAAATATTTACCGATAAAGACTTTTCATCATAAATGCTAGTGCTGGGTGAGGTGCTTACTTCATTAAAAAATGTAACAATTTCTTTAAAATTGTTATTTAAAGCGTTAAGACTATCACCGAAAAGCTTAATTTTTGAGAAAAACTCATCTGGTGAAAGAACCCTACACGAAGCACAATACCAGCGAAGACCTGATCGTGGTGAGATTAAATCATCAAGACACGACTTAGAGATCCCAGCACATGAAGTATGGAACAAACACCCACATGGTCCAGAACAACTGAATATACGGTTCAGAATGTTTTGACTTTTGCAAAGCTTGTCTAAAGAACAAGCAGCAAAATTTTCTACGGAAAAATATTCCATAGCGAAAAAATAAAGTTCAAAATTATATGTGTGCAAAAATAATGTCCACTAAGTGCTAGTGGGTTAATATAATATATTACAGTTTAAAAGCAACTGCAACAATTCTCTGTGCTTAGTTTATGCAAATAAACAAATAACGCACAAAGAGGAACGCAAAAAAAAAGAGAAAGAAAAAAGTATATAAGCAGCAGCTCAACTATCAAACTATGACGATAAATAAAACGATATATGTACCACAATAAAACATTAAAAAATTAATATACTACACCATGAAATAATAGACTTCACCTTATTAACACTAAAAATAAATTTCAATCACAATACAGCACACACGGAGATTAATAAAAACTGATATAAACAAATTACTATAACAAAACCAACACAAGATAAACGACCGTCACCGGCTATATGACGAGATCAACTGATAATTCGATAATTTCGAACATTTTAAGTATCTTCCATTAAACGACTATGCAGATGCAAAACCAACATTGCTACTTGGTCTGGACAATGTTCATCTGGGGGTTATCATCAACAATCGTCGAAGCTGGTTGCACTATGGCAGTAGCCGCCAAAACAAAACTTGGTTGGGTGGTTTTTGAACTCACCAAGCGATCGACAACTTCACATTTTCAATTTCTTCATGTGCGCAAAGAGCGCACGCTGAACGAGCTGCTTAACATTGCTGCCGAATATTTTGCTGTTGAAAACTTTGGTGCGAATGCTGCCTGCGTAGAAGTAGAATCCGAGGAGAATAAACGAGCTCGACAAATACTGGAGGCAACAACAAGACGCGTCAGTGGTGGATTCGAGACGGGCTTACTGTGGAAGAAGCAGCCACCAGTTACCAAGCAGTTACGAGATGGCTGAAAAGCGCCTATTGGGAATTGAGCGCAAAATGAGCCGCGATCCTGAGTATGGTGAGTGGTATGAAAAATAAATAAATAAGTATTTTGAAAAGGGGTATGCCCGTAAAAACATTGCCAATGAAGAAATCATTAATACTGAAAATGCTGTTGGTATTTGCCGCATTTCGGTGTTCAAAATCCGCATAAGCCAGGAAAGTTGAGCATTGTATTTGATGCCGCAGCAGAGGTAGATAAGACGTCTTTAAATTCAGAATAACTCAAGGGTCCGGAGCAAGTCAAGTCGCTTCTGACAATTCTTTTCAAATTTCGGCAAGGTGCTATTGGAGTAGCAGCAGACATTCGAGAGATGTTTTCTCGAATTTAGATGCGCCAAGCTGACCAACACGCGAAAAGATTTTTATGACGCGATGGTGACTCAACGAAGCCGATAAAACATCATGTCATGACGTCGTTAATTTTTGGGGCCGTTTGTTCACCATGCTGCGCAGAATTTGTCAAGAGCAAAAACGCTGAAGAATTTCGAGACGAGTTTCCTGAGGCCGCTGCAGCAGTGACGCAAAAATTTTATGTGGACGATTTTGTTTGTAGCTTCAACTAAGAAAGTGGAGCTCAAGTTTTATGTAAACAAGTCATTCCTATTTGCAACAAAGGTGGTTTCGAGCTGCGAAAATTTATTTCAAACTCAAAGTATTTGCAGTCAACTTTATATAACGTTAACGACGCGTTGACTAATGATATGGATATGGAATGTCAAAAATCAACGGAAAAAGTGTTGGGAATGTTTTGGAATACCTGTTTCATGCTGCAATTCGCCATATGTGTATGCCACAAGAGATGTTCAACTGCATTTATTCGTCGAAGTACATGAAAATTGAATCGACGTTTCCTTTGTAGCGGAGAAAACTAGAAACGCGCCTAAGAAGTTATTATCAATTCCGCGCTTTAAACTACAAGCTTCCTCACTCAGTACTAGATTAAGCAGGACCATCTTGAATGCCCATGATATTCAAGTCACTCAGGTTATCTTTTGGAGAGACTCACAAACAGTTTTGCAGTGGATTAATTCTTCGCATCGAAAGTACAAGCCATTTGCTGGTCATCGTATCGCGGAGATTATTGAGAGTACGCTCAGTGGCGTTGGGTTCCTCCAGGCCAAAACTCGGCAGATACTCCAACTTGTCCAACTTTTCCACCGAAATTCAGAAACGATAGCCCATGGGTGATGGGTCCTAAATTTCTCAGAAGTCCTGAAGTAGACGGGCCTATTATGCCAATAGCTCCGCCATCTGCGATGAGCTGTGAATAAAAGTATCGATTGTAAGTTTAATTGCCTGCCAACCATAGTTCCGGCGGATGCTGGGAACGTTTGATTCGAATTGTTAAGCTGTTACTCAAGAAAACGCTCCGAGAAGTTGTTCCGAGAGTGGAAACTCTGCAGAGTGTTCTCATCGAGTCCAAAAATATTTTAAACTCTAGGCCGCTTACGGACATCCCAATTACGTCAAAAGAGGAGGAGCCATTAACTCCAAACCATTTTTTAATGGGCTGCGTGAATTCAACGCAAACACCGCATCCAGTCGACGTGAAAATCTGCAGGCGATCGACGTGAAAAGGATCGCCTGTGGAAGCAGTGGATAACCGAATATTTGCCACAACTTATTCATCGTTAATGGCACGAGAAAACAATTCAATTAAAGTTAACGACATTGTTTTATTGTTTAATAAAAATCAGCCACGAAGCTAGTGGCAAAAAGGGCAAGTGACGAAGTATTTCCAGCCAAAGATGGGCAAATTAGGTTTGCAGAGTTGAAAACCATCAATGGGATTCTTCGACGTCCAATTTCTAGGCTGGCCATCCTGGCCATAGATGTTGAATCTAGGTAGATTCACGGGAGGAGTGTTGGCGCACGCACCCTGTAAAACGAACAAAGAAAGAAAAATACGACTGCTTTTTCGTTAATTTTTTATGAGGGATACAGTCGAAAAATAGCAGCACAAGCAAGCAGTCGCACAAAGAACACGATTGAAAAAAAATACAAAACAAAACATCATATAATTTTTTGCCTTTAGAATTCATATTATAAACTTTACTAAATTTCAACTAATAAACTATTAAAATTAAACAATATTCAAAATAAAAGATATTTGTGTTAGATTCTTTTCCTACAGACGCTACCGTTACAAAACCGTTTATGGACATGGTTGAACAATTCAATTTGAAATTTGCGAACCAGTAAATTCCAACTCATTTTATTCACTCACGAAGTAAAATGTCTCATTGAAAAGCGGGACACTTTTTACACAAGATGGAAACGTTATAGATGCTCTAGTATCTATACTGAATTTAAATGTGCACGTAACGCTGTAACTGCCATCATTCGGAGAAATAAAAAACCTTTTTATGAAAGAAGATTTGCTAGATGTCGCTCGAGCTCCTCATTTTGGAAAACATACGCCACGCTGGGCTCTCTAAGGAATCGCAAAATATTCCAAATAGCATTAATCTGGATGATCTTAATAGAAAATTTATATAGCCAGCGAGTTAAACCAACAGCGTACACTTCTCTGTTCCTAGAAGCTCTGCTGGTTGTGCTTTTGCAGTATCGTGTGTTGACGCAATTAGTGTTGCTGAAGTTATTCACAAAATTAAATCTAAAGCCATAGGCTTAGATGGAATTCATTCTGAATTTGTTAAAATAATTTTACCTGCAATTCTATGACCAAGAACGTACATTTTTAATACTATAATAACAACGTCAAAATTTCCTTCTTTATGGAAAATATCAAAAATTCTTCCACTACAAAAATCAATATCATAAAATATTACCGAATATCGACTAATAGCAATTTTTCCATTTCTTAGCAAAGCCTTTGAAATTATTTTAAACAATCGATTAAAAACTTATTTTTATCATAAGCTTATCACAAAACACCAATCTGGCTTTCGTGCGAAACATAGTTGTACTACAGCGCTTCTTAAAGTATGTGAAGACATAAGGTCTGGTTTAGATAAAGATATGTTGTGTTTAATAGTGTTTTTAGATTTTTCGAAAGCCTTCGATTGTATTGACCATAAGCTGCTTGTACAAAAACTTGGACCTCAGTTCTTCTTTCATAGCTCCCTGTGTAATTTGATGACTTCATACCTTAGTTATCGTACACAATACGTCTATTCAAATAATAAATGCTCGTCAAACCTAAAGGTCTTATCTGGTGTACCTCAGGGCTCAGTTTTGGGTTCTTTGCTATTTTCAACTTTTATCAATGACATAGTTTATTGTTTCACTACGTGTGAACATCATATATATGCCGATGACATTCAACTGTATAATCTATTCCCAAAGTCTTCCAAAACCATTGCTGTAAGTGAAATTAATGCGGAGTTGAACAATGTTTTCCAATGGTTATGAAAAAATGGATTGAGTCTCAATCCAACTAAAACCAAAGCGATGCTTATCGATATGCGTAACATAAATGAAGAATGTCCGTCCTCCTCTTTACCTTAATAATTCTCCAATAGCGTATGTCGAATATTTTAAAAATCTTGGAGTATACCTATATAATAATTTTACTTGGAGTGCTCATATAAACCGAGTAGTCGCAAAGACTTATGGTGCCTTGCGTGGTCTAAGCCCAAACTCTCAATATTTGTCATCCGATGTTAAACTTAGACTTGTAAAGTCCTTCATTCTACCAATAATGATGGATAGTTGTGAACTTTTTTCAAGCATGGACCAGGAGTCAAATCGGAAGCTAAATTTTGCCTTTAATAGTTTGCTAGATTTATTTTTAACACAGTCTCCGACTAACACTCATTGCGAGCAGACCGTCTGACTGATCTTTCGCTGCGTTTCTTTTTTTGCATTTTGCGTATCGTTGGTATTCGCTTAACATTTTTCGCCTATCTTTCCAATTTATAACTTCTGCAAATTTCTTATTTATTTATTTGTGTGTAGTGTACTCGCGTGTGCGGTTAACATGCCTCCCGGACCCCCGACAGAGGGGAAAACCGGTTTGCTTTACTAGCAACAAGTAATCCTAAAGCAAAGAAGAAAAAACATTACAAACTCAATTACCCTTCCCCGAACAGAAACCAAATCCCAAATTTGTTGTTGTCTCTTCCAAAGACGAAAACAAAACAATATCAGAATATTCTTGTTTCGCAGTACAGCGCTCATTGCATTTAATTAGCAAAGATGTCACTTCTGTTACGGTTCTCCGTGATGGAAACTTATTGCTTGCAAAAAACAAAGCAGCTGTCGAAGAACTGCATGGAATTTGTTCTATTTCATGTAAGTATCACGATAACCTCAATGTAACGAAAGGTACAGTGTATGCCCCATGTCTAAATAATATCCCTGATGACGAAATTATTAAAGAATTAAGCCCCCAAGGTGTTGTGGCAATATACAAGTTTACAAAAGTTGTAGATGGCAAAGTAAAGGAGTTGTGCTATTGCCATTCGACTCTTATTACCTTCCTAACCAAATTGATATTTCGTGGTATACCGAACGCGTAAGAGAATTCATACCCAACCCTATGCGCTGTAAAGTTTGTCAAATTCTCGGCCATACAGCCAAACGCTGCAAAAATAATCCGTCCTGTGACAATTGCAACCTACACACCCCCACTACTTGCACACGCACTTTTTGCGCAAATTGTTCTGAAGGTCACCCCGCTTCTTCTAAAGAATGCAAGAAATATCTGCAACATAAGGAAGTTTTTAAAATTAAAACTCAGAATAAATACACCTTGCGCGAAGCGCAACAACTCCACAGGGCCCAAGCTCCGACCTCATCCTGGGATCGAAGCATCTCTTCTATGGTTTCCACCAAACAATAACTATCAGTCACAACCATAACCCCAACAGCAACCACAACAAAATGTTAAAACTAACGCAAGCATTTCAAATCCAACAATTATAAATCCGAAACAAGCTAATCCAACAACTAGCACTACCTCAAACAAACATTTTTCAAACACCTCCAACTCTAACATAAAAACAATCAACTCAATTGATAAAATCTCTATCCCCCAATACAATGTCGCTCCTATAAAATCCACTACAACTGGTAACAATCCAACTCCTAAAAATAATCCTATTTCGTTAACTCACACTTTCAACATCGGTAAGCCAATTTCTATGCAAGAAGAGTTTACAACAAGAGTATAAGTTCAAGTTCTTCTCAAAATGATTATGATGATGTGATGATGAATCCTCATAAGCTGAATATTTAAAACACTCAAATTTCTGATAAGTTGAATTATGATGTGCTCTGCACTTTTTAGTATACTTATCATTGTTACGATGACTTTTAATTTTTTTCAATTTTTATGGTTTCAATAGTTCAATAGAACATTAACGGGTATTTTAATAATTATCATGAGCTTGCACTATTGATTGCTTCAAATAACCCTACAATTATTCTATTTCAAGAGACTCACCTTTCCGTCAATGCCAATCCAAATGTACCTAAGCAATACATCGGTCACTTCTACAATCTTCCTCACAATTCGACAAACAAACAAGGGATCGGTATCCTTATAAAAAGAGGTATGCCATATACGTGCATACCAATTAATTCATCTTTATCTGCGATCGCAATTACACTCAATCTTAAATTTACAGGTATCTGCATATATATTCCACCTAGTCAACAATTTTCTGCGCTTGAAATACATCAGATTCTGAATAGTGTTTCAACACCCGTACTTTTGGCTGGTGATTTTAACTCCTGGAGCTCGCTTTGGGGTTCTCCAGTTACAAATGTTCGCGGTAAACAGGTAGAGGATGTAATTTTGTCCTCCAACTTGATAGTCCTCAACGATGGTTCTCCTACCCATTGCTCAACCCATAATTCTTTTACACACGTCGATCTCACCCTATGTTCTGAAAGTATTGGTTCAAAATGCACTTGGCATATCCTTGACGATCTACATGGTAGCGACCACTTCCCCATTACCACCAATATACATTTCAGCACAACCACCTTTATACCAAAAATTAAATTTATTACTGACCACGCCCATTGGCCAAATTTTCAATCGAAATGTGAACAAATTTCCAACAATTTTCCAATATAACAAAACATAAAACAAGAAAAACAGTTTTGCTCAGGCAATCGCCGCGTAAGCTACTACTCTCTCGCGCTTTTTCGGAATACACACTGCTATTGTGTTTCGTACTGATCTACCGCGTGTTTTTTCTCTAAATTAATTTTTTTTTTCTTCATAAACAATAATTGAAGCTCTTTCCAAGCTTTTATTTGATTTAAAAACATTTGAGGCTTTTCAAGCCGCAACATGAATGGGGTTGACCCCCCTTTTAACAATAGGTTCAGCCTTCTTGATCCCGACCTAACAGTAAACTCTGCGAACAATAAAAAGAGGCGTATCAAGCCTGATGATTTCGTACCACTTCCGAAAATTACTCAGAATGATGATCACATACCACGCTACTTGGTGATATCTGCTGTTGGTAAAGCAAATGAAGAAACCGTCCGCCCTCTTGCCACATATAATGTATTCCAAGTTGAGAAAGGCCTCAAGTTCATAGCACAGGACTATACTGAAGTGACAGAACTACATTCAGGTGATCTACTTTTGAAAACTAAAGATCTAAAAACTGCCCAAAAATTCTTGAAGGCAACACTTATTGACAGTATTTATGTAAAAATTACAAATCACGTTAACCTCAACTCAACACAAGGCCGTATTTTCTCACGAAAGATAATTGATATCTCTGAGCAGGAGCTTGTTGAGTCTCTATCTGATCAAAAAGTTATCAGCGTTAGAAAAATTATGAAGAAAGAAAATGATGTACTAGTTGCTACAGGAGCTGCTATAATAACTTTTGATTTAATTCGTTGTCCAGAGTCTCTTAAACTTGGCTGGGAAAAAGTGGAAGTTCGAGAGCACATTTCCAATCCTATGCGATGCGTAAATTGCCAAAAGCTAGGCCACACCAAAAATAAATGCCGAAATATCGAACTCTGCAAAGAATGTGCATTACAGCTTCCCCACGAAAATTGCACAAGAAAATTCTGCGTAAACTGCGAAATAGAAGACCACACTTCTTATGATGCTTCTTGTCCCACTTTTTTGAAGCACAAAGCAGTGAACAAAGTAAAAACTGACTACAGATGCAGTGCACGTGATGCATGGAAAATTTTCAATGCTAACCCTGATGCTCACAAACTTGAACCTTTCAAAAAAAGAAGCACTCCGACCATGGCAGAGGTCATAAAAAATCTTGCTAAATCAACAAACATACCACGCGCTCTACACACAGAACCCACTCCGTTAACGGAAAAAATCACACCTATAGAAACACAAAAAATAAAAGCACAAACTTCTACAAAACAAAAAACACCAATGAAACCCTTCCTTTTAAAGAAAGTAATCCATTTAATACTTCTACAGTTACTTCTTCATCACCCAAAGAACAAAAAAAAAATACTCAAATCAAAGCTCTCACTAATACAACAATGTTAAATAGCAAAACAGAAAATCAGAAAAACAATCAGAAATCTCCATCAAAAAACAGCAACAAAAAACAAACAACAACAAATAGTACTCCTACAAGAAATGCAGCTGGTGAAGAAGAAATGGATACATCTGAAACCATCTACTCACCTTTAAAACTTTCGTCTGATTCCACAGATATCGAACTCACACCAAGCTCACAACTTTACAAAAAATTTCCTGACTTAAATGTAATTCTTACACCACACAAACTAAAAGATACGATGCTATCGCACCAAAGCAACAATAATTAACAACAATAACACACACATGAATTTAGGAATAGATATTAAAATTCTCCAATGGAATATGCAAGGGTTTATCAATAATAAGTTTGCACTAGAAACTCTAGTAAGCAAACACCGCCCTGATGTAATAGCCATTCAGGAGACTCACATCATTAAAAAAAATTCGCATCTTTACAATATTTTACTACAATATTTTTAGTCATAATAAAGATTATTCATATGCCAAGTCTGGTATAGTATTGCTTGTAAAAAATAATATTAATGTATTGCAACATATTGTATCGCAAGGAAACCTTTTGTTCCAATCTATAACAATAAAAGCCAACACGGAACTGCATATAACAAACATTTACAAAGAATGTGACATTTATTTAACACCTGAGCATTTAAATGATATCCATACATTCACTTCTGGCCACCACCTTTTATAAGGGGACCTGAACTCACATAATGTGCTATGGGGATCGGAAAAAACAACACGAAGTGGTGCACTTTGGGAAAATTTCGCTGATGATAGATTTTTAACTATTTTAAACAACGGATCCCCCACATTATTAAGCACTAGAAATACACTTACCGCCGTTGATGTTTCTATGGTCACTGTAGATTTAGCACCAACTCTTACGTGGGCAAGACTTCCGCAACCTGAGACAAGAAATCACTTTCCAATTTTAATTTTTAATAACATCTCTAAAACACTAAAAAAGCACTTACCAAGGTTCTTAGACAAAAAAGCAGACTGGATACATTACTCTTACAACACTTCGAGTTTCTGCGAAGTTTATACTGTCACGCAAAATATAAATAAGGAATCGGCCCAAATAAAAAAAATTATCAGAAAATCTGCGAATGAATCGATGCCTATCTCTTGTAAGCCTAAGGATCGAAATAGTCCTGTGTGGTTTAATTCGGATATAGCCAAATTAATCAATAAAAAAAAAACCAGGCATGGAAACAATTTAAAAGAGTAAGAAGTCCCACAAATGGCATTAAGTACAGAAAGATGTGTGCAAAAGTTAGAAGGGAATGTATAGAAGCTAAACGAAATACGTGGCAAAATTTCGTTAATTCTCTTAACCCTATGATGGACATACGGATTCTCTGGCAAAAAGTAAATAAAATTAGGACCACAAGAGTAGAAAACTTTCCTGCTATATTTGATCTAAGTGCAGTAACTACACATCCAAAAGATATAGCCGATAAATTTGCGAATTTTTGGTGCTCGATTGGTTCTAATAGAACGTTCGATTCCAGTATTATCAATGAAAAATTTGTTTTTAATATTGACAACCTTTCAGAAGTAACACCTGTTTTAAATAACACTATTCAGAAAATTTCGGTATCTGAATTGGATCTTACTCTTCGAAATACTAAAGGTACATCCCCTAGTAATGACAAAATAACTTATACCATGCTGAAAAATGCTTCAATGAAGCTTAAAGAAAGACTTGTTAACCTTTACAATAATATTTTAGCAACTGGAGTGTATCCTCATGACTGGAAGCATAGTATCCTATCACCGATCCCAAAACCAGGAAAAAGTCCAAATCAACTCGATGGTTATCGCCCTATTTCTTTGCTTCCCGTTTTATCAAAAACCTTTGAAAAACTATTAGCTAATAGGTTGTTGGAGTGCTCCAAAGACAAGCTACACAAAATGCAACATGCGTTCCTGCCCAACCACGGGGTTCATACTTTGTGTCATCAATTAGAAACAAAGCTTAGAGAAAATACGCGAAATAAGAAACACAGCATTGTCCTGTCGGAAGATCTGGAGAAAGCTTTTGACCGTGTCGTATTAACTTTTATTCTTAACGAACTTCATCAATGGGGAGTCCCGAAACAAATGCTTCAAGTCATTTTATCTTTCCTCAGTAACCGGCAAATAAGTGTACGTGTTGATGGCAGGGACCGAAAATAACTGTTATTTTACAATTTTCAGATGAAAAAGGCATAACGAAAAAGTGGCCGGAGGACTTTTTTAAATATACCATTATAATCGTAAAAGCAGCAGCTTCGCGAATATTAAATGCCTTATAACTGTTACTTTTGACTTTTATTTTTTTAAGTCAAAAATAACAGTTATTTTGTGCCTTTTATTTTTTCGGTCAAAAATATCAGGCAATTTGTATTTTTTCAAGGGCCGAATAAAAAACTTTAAAAACTAAAAAGTTTTATAGCTTAAAATGTGCGCACTGATGAGACAATAAAAATTGCATAAAACTTTTTTTGCCGTTCAAGTGGCCTTTAAAAAAATTCAAATTGCCTGATATTTTTGACCGAAAAAATAAAAGGCACAAAATAACTGTTATTTTTGACCTAAAAAATAAAAGTCAAAAGTAACAGTTATTTTTGCCCGAAAAAATAAAAGGCATTAAATAACTAGTATTTTTGTCGGAAAAATAAAAGTTAAATGATAACTGTTAATGTCCAACTTTTTTGATAAAAACCATAACCGGTACGGTCCCTGGTTGATGGGCATTTTTCTCAACGACTTACAATGGACAATGATTTACCCCAAGGATCGCCCCTGTCAGTCATATTATACAATGCCTACGCTAACTCTTTACTAAAATCGTTGGATAACGTGAATGGGATTGACTACATTGGACTTTATACAGATAACATTTTTGCTATTGCTATGGGATCAAATGATGAAGTAACTTCAAGTTTAAACTCATTTGACGAGAAGCTAAATCAGTGGGCTCTCATGAGAGGCGCTGTTATACCAGCCCATAAAGCTGAATTGCTTCATGCTGAAAACACCACTGCAATTTTTCTACAATAACGCTGAGAGGAGAAAGAATTCAACTTAAAAACAAAATGAGAATTCTAGGTTTGACATTTACAAAGACGCTATTATGGAATGAGCAATCCAAAGTTATAATAAATAAATTAAGCAAAATAAATAACTTACTAAAAGTCATCTGCTCAAAAAAAAAGGGTCCTCATATTGAAACGGCGATACAAATATGCAAATCCTTATCTGTCGGTGTGGTTCAACATTGTATCACCATTTACAGCTGGACCAGTAAAGCAAACATTAGGAAAATTAATGCTGCCATTAACAAGTGTTTCAGGACAGCTACGGGTATATTTGTATCTACACCTTTAGATGCTTTGAGACTCGAAGCGCGATTCCCAGACTTCCAAACTTTGCAAAACACTCGTTGTATTAAGCTTGCTGCAAAATCTCTAATATCAACAGTTACTTGCCTGCATGAAACTTTTTGGATTAGCTACTATGAATCCACAACACATGGCTCTATCAAAAGAGATTTGTGTGGCATAAAAAACATAATCAACCTTATGGTTTCAAATAAATTGCCAATACCTAAACAACCTTTTATATGTAGCGAAAACATCACCGATCATTACCTAAGCATAGATATTTCACTGACTCAATATGCTAAGCTTAATACAAATCCATCAGTTTACAAGCAAATTTTCAATGAAGCTTTGCAAATTTTTTGCCCTGAACTTACCCTTTACACCGACGGATCCTTTTTTGAAGGTACGACGTCATATGCTGTTTGTAGACAGTTCACAAATACCTTCGTTAAAATTCACCAAGCGCTTTTGCCAATGTATTCAGGGGTTTTTGCTGCAGAACTCGCAGCGATTCAGTTTGCCGTTAAACATGCGACCCAGAAAAAACAGAAAACGTTAATATGCTCTGACAGCCTCAGTGTTCTTAAAGCTCTCATGGACAGAAAAAGTAGTGCTTTTAAATTTATCTTTAATAATTCCACTCTTGAATGTCCCATCAAAATTTTATGGATTCCTGGACACATAGGTATTCCAGGAAACGAAGAAGCTGATGTTGCTGCGAAAGAGGCACTTATGCTTCCTTCCATCATGGAAGTCCCATGTTTTGAACCAATTATTGTAAACTCCTATTTATGCACCCAAAAATTAAAGATTCAACAGGACTGGGCCTCTTCTAACTCATTTTTAAGAACACACAACCATTCTAATTTTCGGACAAATTACCACACACAATTAACTCGGGAGGAATGTATCACACTTGCAAGAATGCGCCTTGGAAAAACCCTATTTTCTACTAAGCACTTATATACAAGAACTCTTCCTATGCAATGTGATATTTGCAATACATTGATGTCTGTTCGACATATTCTAATAGAATGTTCGTTATCTAAATGTCATCAAACACTTGAAACCATCTTGGATTGCAGCAAAAACGAATCTTTCGATACCATAAAAAGTGCTTTAATGAAGCACAACCTGCTTTACAAAGTTTAAATCCTCATCGGTACAATATGGCCCTTGCCACCCTGCACCAAATAATATTTTATAAATTTATTTATAAGATATTACATAATAAATAAATAAATAAATAAATAAAACAAGAAACGGCCAGAATTCATAAAATAATACGTTCTGCTGCTCATTTTACAATTAAACAAACTAAAAGAAAAAAAACACAATTGTTCCTTGGTGGAGCTCAGAATTGACTTCGCTTAGGTCCGATAAGCAAGCAGCTTGGTACAATTTCAAACGAGACCACTCCATGGACCATCTCCTGAAATATAAGAAAGCGAATTCTCTTTTTCGTCTTAACCCAAAAAAGCCAAAAGACTGTGTTTCGAAAAATTCACAAATTCTATAAATCTCATATCAAATCCGAAGAAATTTGGGTTGATATTAAGACTCTTGCAGGTTCCTTTAAGCAATCTCATCTCACAACGTTAACCATTGGCGTCGGAAGCGGGGGGAAAGGTGGGCAGTTGCCCCCCCCCACTTTTTTAGCTAGATAAACAATTTAAAAGGAAAAGTTATTCAAAATATCAGTTTTTTTGCAACGATAATATTTTTGTATTATATATTTTCCTCTTCTTTCTCTCTTCTTCGTGTTTCATGTGAAGAAATTTTGGTGAACTTTTTTTGCACCACTATTTGTACTGCCCCCCAGATGAAATTCGCTTCCGACGCGCTTGACGTTAACTAAACCTAATGGTTCCATTTTGTACACAACCACTGACATTGCAAACGAATTTGCTACACACTTTTCAAATATTTCTGCACACAATTTCTGGCCAGCAAATCTCTGCTTATGAATACCATTAAGAGTACATAGAAACTATTGAAAAATTGCAAGATTTAATTGCACATGATAATTGTGACCAACGCAACAACAACCACACTGGCGATGATCAGCTTTTTCGTGAGCGACCTTACTAAAGCTGCTTTGCTTTCTTCTTGTATGCTGCTACTCGATATGATGCGCCAATCCTGTTCTCAGTATTCCTATTATCTTATTTCTTTCATCGAATATTTAAGTTCATATTTATCTTTTCTGCTCTTTTTATCTCTTACAGCCCTATTCTGGTTGTTAGCTTAACAAGAAATAGTTAAGGAGCTCTTGTTAAGTTGCTTGTTATGTTATGTAAATGTTGGTATTCTTAAAAATCATTAACAACATAAAAGCTCAAAAAAGCTTTTAAAATTCACCACGCATGGTGAAAATCGTAGTGTCAACGAACAGCTGTTTTTTATTTATTGTTGCAGTTTATTTCATTTATGTTAGCTGCAAACGAAATGGAAAATATTAAAAAGTAAGTTATTCTCATATATATTATTTAATTATAAAATTATTTGACATTCTTTAAATAGGGATCCAAAATTTGAACGGACGACGCAGGAGCAGCTGCTATTTTATATAGAGTTTTGCCGGCAGCATCCCGAACTTTTGGCAGGCAAGAACACTGCGCGATCGCCGATGGTGATTCAAAACTTATGGGCAGAGATTGCTGCGAATCTGAACGCGATGAGGGGTCCGACGAGAACTCCGGCTAAATGGAAAGAGGTAAATAAAAAATATGTACATACATATATAGCGTTTAATCAACGTTGTAAATTTACAGAACTTAGGCGTTTGGAAGAGCCAGCTGCGTGCTCGTGCTCGAAAAAAGAAGAGTGACCAGCAACTTACTGGCGGTGGTCCAAGCAGTAGTCGAATGCTGACGGATTTTGAGGAGCGTGCTCTAAGCACATTCGGTGCTGCTGCTGTTGATGGTGTACCAGGAATTGTCACCTTGGGAATAGAGGTAAAGTGAAAATACAGAAAACTTTTTAGTGAAGCTAAAAAATTTACATTTCAATTTTTAGACATCTCCGCCAATAGCCATGGTTGAGGAGGCTGTTTCGCCGGCAACCATTAGAGTGGGCTCTGCTTCGCCAGGTACCACAAATTTTATGTCCAGCTCACCACTGTCTCCGAGCATGTTGCCCTGTTCGCCAGCATCCGATAACATTTCGGAAAACTCAGCAGCGGCTACGAGCGTGCGTACTATTTGGCCAAGTGCAGCCAACTTGGGCTCAAGCTCACCATCAACCGTGAGTCTGGGGCCTAGCTCACCACGGGCTATATCCCAACAGGATATCTATGCCGTTGTGATGCGCAGCATCGAGCAGAGGGATGCACGGGATGAGCGCATGCTTCAATTGCAGCTTGCAACGTTAGAAGCAATTGAAAAGCTTGCCACTGCAATAAGAGAATTGGCAGCCAGACCAGGGAATGATTAAAAAGAATTTTTTAAATACATAAAAATATTTTAATCGTTTTGTTTAAATTTAAAATTGTTTTTACTTTCTGTATATATGTACGCACTTGTCCGAGTCTGTCTTTTAGTTGCGTTTATTTTCTTTGATGAATATTTCATGAATGTGTTTGTTCTGCGTAGTGTGCCAAAAGTGCTGTTTTTTCTTATTGTCTTCCTGAGTTTTTTTTTGGTCTGATTAGAGTGAAGCTGATTTATGAGAAATTTTTAGTAAACGCTTAAAAACACAAATAAGTTTCTATACGTTGTTTCATAAACTGGTTTTATTGAATAATAATATAGGATAAGGGTAGTTATACACAGAAATAAGTAGTGGTAATAGTTTATCTACTTCTAAAGAGTAGAAATATATCTGTTGCGAACAATTTCTCCTTCTCTTAAGTGGTTAGTGACGAGAGTTGCTTCTACTGGTGAGTTGCTTCTACTGAATGAAGTGTCCGGTTCCACAGTTTCCATCATTTCATTTTCCTCAATGTCAGCAGGCGCTCCTGCCTTCATTACAATGTTGTGCAAAACTATGCAAGCATTGACAATGTTTGCTGCTCTCTCGTGTGAATAGTGGAGCACACGATGCTTGGACAAGCACCTGAAGCGGGACTTCAAGACACCAAAAGCCCTTTCGATGGTATTACGGCTCTTTGCATGAAGCTTATTGAATTTTTCCTCTTTAGCTCCATGCGGCTCAGCCAATGGTGTGAGTAGCCAAGGTTCGAGAGGGTAGCCTTGATCGCCCAAGAGCCATGTGTCGCGTTGAGAACTGTGATTTCTCATGAGGCCTGTTTTCACTAAGGATGTTGCCCAAATGCCCGAATCATGGCATGAACCTGGATATTTAGCATTCACAGATGTAAATATGAGGCGGTGATCGCAAATCTGGTTTGGAAAAATATATGTATGAATAAAATGCATTCTGAAACCGGTTGGTATTAAAAGCAAGAAACTTACCGCTTCAACATTAATGCTGTAGTATCCTTTTCGGTTCATGTATAAACTCAAAGGGGTTTCAACATTATTTGCAGATGGAGAAACGATTGCCACATGAGTGCAATCAATGCAACCAAGTGTACTTTTTATTCCAAAGCTTTGATGGAATCTGCAAGTTCCATAAGAAAGAAACAATAAGTCAAACCAATATATAGAACATCTTTAAAAATTACCCTGTTTTAATTGCAGCTTGCTCTTCAATAGTGGTTGGAAATCTTACTTCACTCCCTTTGACACGAATTATTAGTTTTGCCATTTCATGTAAGCTGCGGGAAACTGAAGACTGGCTCATTGGTTGGACACAATGGTTACCAACGCATTTTTGGTAAGAACCGTGTCCAAAAAAATAAAGTGCAGTCAAAAGTCTCACTGATAATGGCAAAGTTGTGCACTGAGTATCAAAATGAGATAGCTCCTCAATGAGATTCAAGCATAGTGCCTTCCCCAGACGAAAATCCTTCACAAACTGCTTGTCGCTTACAGAAAATGGGTCATTTTCATCCCGAAGGCGTTTCAAATAGCGCCTTCTTTCAATTTTTTCTTTTTGTTGATCTTCTTCAGCATCAACGTATAAAAGCAGTAACAATTCTTCCATGCTTTTAAGTAAAGTTAAATATCAACACAACAAAATTAAACTGTCCAAGCACTAAATTCTATTTTCACAACAATTATTATTTAGCTAAAACTGAAATGTCACTCGTTGTTAAGATACTTTCTGATATTAACAAAATAGTAAAGAAAAGAGCTTTTAAATTTTCTCCAGAATACGAAACATTAACAATTTGTTAATATTAACTATTTTGTTAATGTGGTGAGCTTTGTTAAGCTGCCAGAATAGGGCTGTTAATCTCACTATATTTTTTTAACTCTTTATATTCTAGCAAATCTTTGGCTCAATTTTCGTAAACCTAATTTTTGGTATTAGCTAACTTATAAATCAAGATTTTTGTAACAATTTTTTAAAAACACTGCACACGTTTTCGCTCACAATATAAATAATGGATTTTACAAATAATCAAAACAGTTCCAAAGACAAAACATTTAATCTGATTCGTATACTATGCAAGCAAAGAAGCGGTTTCAAGGTATGTCACATTAATGCACAAAGCTTAGTAAATAAAATGGATGAATTAAGGTATGTTTTTGAAGGCTCAGATGTAGATGCCATTTGTGTATCTGAGACATGGTTCAATGTCGAAATGCCAAATGCGTTGTTTATGTTAAAAGGTTACAAAATTTTCCGAGCAGATAGACTGAGCCATGCTGGAGGTGTGGCCATGTATGTGCGCAATAATATCCCTTGTAGGCTTATATATACATCTCCTCTCGAAAGTGCAATCGAAGTTTTGTTCATATCGTTATCGAATGGTACCAGCAAAATGCTTATCGGTACTGTCTATCGTCCTAGTCATACTGTAGATACTTCTCATCTCATAAGCCTCATAGAAAATTTGTCGATATCCTATTCACACATTGTCATTGCAGGAGACTTCAACAGCAATTTTATAATGGAAAATCACTTAAGTAATGATATGCGTGACTTAGGCCTTCTGTCAGTTAATAACGCACAACCTACTCACTTCACTCACTCAATCAATACCCTTCTTAGACCTGTTCTTTGTTAATGATCTAACTAAAATACTTCTCTATGACCAGCTATCAGTACCCAACTTTTCCAAGCACGATCTTCTCTTCTTAGCTTTTGATTTCCATATGGAAAACGAATTTTAAGAATATTGATTATTACCATCTCGATCAAGAAGCTAGAAAGATAAATTGGCAAGGCATTTATGGAATGTCATTAAGTGAAGACCAGGTTTGTTAACTGCAGCAAAATATTATTAACCTTTTTAATGAATTCGTACCATTAAAGACTAAAACCATTAAAACGCAACAAAAACCGTGGTTTAACAATTATATCAAAGGGCTTCTAGCAAAACGAAACGCTTTATACAACCGGTGGAAGCGATTCAAAACTCCAGAATTGTATAGTGAATTTAAAGAATTGAGAAAAAAGTAAACAATGAAATAGCTGCATTAAAGAAAAAATTCTACAGCAACAAATATAAACACGCAGTTGAATCAAGAAAGATTTGGAAAGAAATCCGTGATATTGGAGTTGGTAAAAACCTGGCCGTTGTAGATGAGAATATTAATGTAAATGACCTTAACAAAAATTTTGTAAACATTACCATGCCTTCCGTTATTAATAATGTTACTACTTGTAGAAATGGTTCTCTGTCTATTACCCTTGGTGCAGATATGGCTTTTTCTTTCCGTTGCGTAGACCAAAGTGAGGCACTGACTAGTCTCCTGTCCAACGCAGTAGGCTCGATGAAATTCATCCACACTTTCTAAAAATCCTTCTTCCATTAGTACTACCTTATATAACCCACATATTTAACACAATTCTCACTACTTCTGTCTTTCCAAAATATTGGAAGCAAGCCAAAATCA
The DNA here is from genome assembly GCA_963920525.1 of Dichetophora obliterata. Lineage (NCBI taxonomy): Eukaryota > Metazoa > Arthropoda > Insecta > Diptera > Sciomyzidae > Dichetophora > Dichetophora obliterata. Next base: position 141,258,742 of record OY986437.1, read on the forward strand.
TTCCAATACCAAAAACACGCAATGAATATCGACCTGTGGCCATATTATCATACTTAGCAAAAGCGTTTGAATTGATTGTACACCAGCAAACTAGCAAATTTATTTGCGACAATAACTTGCTATCCGAAAGGCAGTCTGGGTTTAGGGCAAAGAGGAGTTGCGTCACTGCACTAATAGACGTAGTTGAAGAAATAAGAGCAGGATTGGAGATAGTAAAGTAAGTTTCTTAATTCTTCTAGACCATTCAAAGTCATTCGATACAGTTGATCATGTTATTCTTAAGAGTAAATTATCTCAAATGTTTAATTTCTCTTCTTCAGCAAGTAACTTATTGCAATCATACCTATCAGATCGATCTCAAGCTGTAATTCCAATAACAAGACGTCAGAATTTTTGACCCTCAATAGGGGTGTTCCTCAGGGCTCTATAATTGGACCCCTTCTGTTTTCACTCTATGTAAATGATTTACCAAAAGTTCTCCAATATTGTAACGTCCATATGTACGCTGATGATGTACAACTGTTTGTTAGTTGCTCACGCAATAATATTTTAAATTGTGTATCTGCCATCAATAATGAACTTGTGCGCGTAACAACATGGGCAAGTGAAAATGGCTTGTGTCTCAACCCAAGGAAGTCGAAGTGTTGAATTATTTCCAAAAAAATAATCGATGTTTCAGAATTTCCAAAATTTACGCTCAACAATTCGGCAATTAATTTTGTTGACTCAGCAAAAAATCTCGGAATAATCTTTAACAAGACTTTGACTTGGAACTCACACATTGGAAATACAATTGGCAGGGTTTATGGTATGCTTAGGGTATTAATGATTGCACAATCATTCACACCACTTTATATTAGACTTCTTATCGCAAAAGTTTACATTCTCCCTACCCTTCTATATGGTTGTGAAATTTTCGCTAATTGTGATTGCACAAGTAAGCAAAAACTAAAAGTAGCTTTTAACAACATAGCTAGATACGTTTATGGTTTAAAACGTTCTGATCATGTATCTCACTATGCAATACAAATATAAAATATAACCCTGGAAAGCATTCTTAAATTGCGAACTTTATTATTGCTCCATAAATTGTTATATACTAAGGAACCTTCTTACTTGCATAACCGTCTTACTGTCTAGGGTCTAATCGGTCCAATTCATTAATACAATTTCGTCATTTCGGTCTAACATCTGAGAGGCAATTCTATATTTATGCAATTCGTCTTTGGAACTCGTTGCCCCCTTTCTTTCGATCTATTCAAAACGCTGTGCAGTTAAAAAACAATCTACTTGCATATCTTTCTACGTTGCAATAATTTTTAATTTTTAACTATCAAATTATTTTTGTGTAACATGAAAACTTTTTCTAAAATATATTTAATTTTTCTCATTAGTTTTCAAATTACATTATATCTTTGTTATAAGTTGTACTACAATTACTTGAAATGATAAAAATATCAGGACAATGATTCCAATATTTAGTTAGTAATACTAGTTTAAGATATATTTATTTTCATTCTTCTTTTCCCATGTATTTTTTATGAAAAATTAATTAAGATTGAATAATTTTTAAGTTTAATACAAATGTTTAATTACTAAATGCTTAATTTCTACGATGCCAGTGCTTTAATCATAAGGTTATTACCTCGTTGCACTGATATATCAAATAAATAAATAAATAAATAAATACAAATACAAATACAAATACAAATACAAATACAAATAATTATTCTCCCCAAAACCTTTCAACATCTGCCAAACTTATTGAAACAAACAAACTTCTTTCGGAATTTGAACGCATCCTCTGTACCGTTAAAGGGAAAATCCCCGGTACGGATCATAAAAAATCTTCCACTTCTTCTTAAAGAATGAATAATAAATTTATACAATGCTATCTTTGATAACGGTACATATCCCCAACTTTGGAAAACATCAGCAATAATTCCTATCCATAAGCCTAATAAGACCCTAGGCGAAGTTGACAGCTATCGACCAATATCCCTTCTTCCATGAATGGGAAAGATACTTGAGAGGATAGTTGCTAGCAGGTTAATGTGGTTTGTAAATAAAAATAAACTTATCAGCCACAATCAAGTTGGTTTCAAAAAAGGTCATGGAACTGCTGACGCCTTGCTACATTTTGATTTTTTATTACAAGTGCTCTGTCTAGCAAAAACCACATTTCGCAATTGATTTTTAAAAGGCTTTTGACCGCATTGGCGTTCATATTGTATTCTAAAATTTAAAAAAAAAATAGTTGAAGGTGTATTCACTGACATCCTTACTGATATAAAGGGCTGGTCACTGTTATCTGGGGCAACAGTATCAATTGAAAAAACTAACACTCTCCATATATGTCGAAAATTAGATTGCAAATATAAATTGTAAAGATAACTTAAAAATTTTAGGGCTAATATTTGATAAGAAGTATACTTTTAAGCCCCATTGTAAATATGTTCGAGATAGCTTATTTCTAAGGTTAAATATAATTAAGTATCTTTCGTCTTAACACGGATTTGTTCATTCAACGCAACACTAATCAATGTCACCAGAGCGCTTGTTCTATCAAAAATCGAGTACGGTCTTCCTATTTATGGTCATTGCGCAAAAAGCAATATTGGGCTGTTGTTTGCACCCTATCACAAATCAGTTCGTAAAAGCCTCAGGGCATTTCCAACTACACCAACAATAAATATTCTGACAGAAGCTGGCTTACCCTCAATACCGGATAGGACGTTACTTACCGTCTTTTTCCAAAACTTTTGAATTAAAAAAATACTGGAATACGTGGTAACGAGTTTGCTGACACGACAGCAAAAAACATCAACATTACACCAGCACCAGTATTTGACACATTTAGCGCTAAGGACATCAACTATTTTATTGTTTAGCAACGTTCTGCAGCAAATACCGAGATCTGGAATACCTATAATCATCATTATTCTGCTATAAACACTGATCATGATAAACCAGTTTACCCAAGCGGTTCACTAACCTTTGCTATAATACCCTTCACACGTCTACGATTAGGACACATAAGGATAACACATGAGCACCTACTTAACGGTACAAGCCCTAACAACTGCCATATTGTAATTTGCCACCATCAATTAACCATCTGTTAAACATCTGCCCTCGACTAACAGCACAAAGGAACTTTTACTTCTTGGATACTCGGCCTTACGACATTTTAAAACATCCAACATATAACAATATTATGAATATGTATAATTTTTTAAGAGATTGTAACTTGATTAATTTAATCTGAGTATTATTTATTACCTAGTTTATATACTCTTACATATTTCCTTTTCTCAACTCATTAAACTCGAACATTACTTTACTCCTATATTATAATCAGCCAGTCGAAAGCCTTAGCTGCTTAAATCTGCATTTATGTAGTAATTAATTATTGTATAAATTCTTTAAAATAAAATAAATAAATATTTTTAACATCAATAGGCAAACTCATATCTCTGCCTTCACAAATAAAATTACTGGTTGCTCGTTAAACAGCTTTTCAAACTACCGCACCAAACTAATATAATAAATAAAAACGTATTAAACTAATATAATAAGAAATAAGGATCCAGACTATCTTTTTGAAATAGTAAGATTTGCCAGGACTCAGAGAACTGCGCAACTATTATTACCAGTACATAAATATTTATTAACCTCCAGACATTTTTTTGTGCATGCGATAAATCTGGAATGCTGTCCCCACTAATATAAAAACATCAGGCAACGCAAACACATTCAAACTCCATACAGGTCCAATCTTCGTCAATGGCGAGTACCAAATACGGTGAAATGATGAACTGTATGAGCTGTACGCTGACATCTAAATTAAATGTCATTAAAATCGACCGCAACTTCGTTGGAAAGACCAAGTAGAGGAAAACCTGACGAAGCTTGGAATTTCCAACTGGCGCCAGTAAACGAGACAGAAATGGCTGGCGCAAATTCTTAAATGAAGCCAAGACCGACATACGGTTGTAGCGCCAACTAAGTAAGTAAGTAACTCTTAACTGTGAAGTGGATAAGCAAATCACAAAGACGGACGATAGTGATCAGGCAGAGTTAGAATCAGCCGACGAAATAGAAAAAACCATCATGACACGAACAGAGGACGACGTTTTAGAAAAAACAACAAAAATTGTACCAGTGTTTGATGGTGGTATAAGCGATCTGCAAAGTTTTCTTGATGCTTTATCACTAATTGATAGGATAAAGGAAACACATGAATTGATCGCCATTGGGGTGATAAAAACTAAATTAAAGGGACAGGCAAGAAATTTAATTACAAACGAAAATACAATACAAGGTATTAAATCTTCCATAAAAGTTGAATCTTCTGAGTTGCTGCGTTCAAAACTAATGAACATTAAACAGCAATCAAAATCAGCTGCTACATATGCCGAAGAAATACAAGAACTCACTAAAAAACTAGATGGAGCCTACATACGGGAAAGCTACTCACATAATATTGCTGAGAAATTAATAATACAAAACACACTCATTATTAAAACAGGAAACTTCAATTCCTTGAATGAAGTTGTTTCAAAATTTGTAGAAGCTAGCACCGAAGCTGCAACTTCAAATTCTTCGGTTTACTACTTTAAGCGGCATGGTCCTTTTAATCCGAACTATAGAAATAGGGGATTCCATAATCACCGCGGATGCAGCCAAGAGCAAGGATGGCGTCAGATAACAGTATATTTTATATGGCGTCAATAACAGTAATAATTCGCGACGTGGTAGTCCAAGTAACAACTATAGAAATCAATTAAACCGTTCACAAAACAAAGAATGTGTAAGATTGGTACAGGAAGTCTCGGAAAACGGGATTTTCCCCCAAAATGTGGGGGGCCAGCATCAAAATTAGAAAAACACCAAATAAATACTAAATCAATATTCCACTTAAATCTCAATTAAAGTAGTTTTATTGAAATTCATACATCGACTAATAATAATCTAAACACATTTCTAGTGGACACCGGAGCGGATGTCTCACTAATCAAAAGAAAAACGCTCAATTCATTAAAATTTACCGAGCTTCAAAAACTTTTTAATTCCTCATAAATTCCATGTATTTCCAGATAATTTCCCAATACCATTTGAAGGTATATTGGGTTTAGATTTCCTAAAAACATACAATGTTATTTTCAATGTGGTCAAGATACAAACTCAAATTTACTTTCACTAAGACCGTACAATTTAAATTAAACGTTCAAGTAGAGGTATATTTATGACCTCTACTTGAACGTTTAAACGAAGATGCCATTACACTACCCACACGCGCTGACGTTTTCAGAGTTATACATATAGCTAATCTCATTTGCGCTTGGGTTAAATAAATGTGCGAATGCTTAATTGTATTGTATCTTTATGTAGTAAGTTAATATAACTATTTTTGGTTTTATTTACAATGTTTGCAATATACATATATAAAAAAAAAAAAAAAAAACTGGCCATTTCAGCCCTTGGAAGGACTTTGACCTAGCTTCTTTTGATCAATTGTGTTGTGCGTGTTATTAAATGTTTGATCACAAATGACCGAGAACTGGACCTACGTGTTTTATGCCGACTCCGAACGGCTTATGTTCTCAAGAAGCTTTACATGGCAATTTTTACTCTCTGAGGTTTGCCATTGTCTGCAGAGAGGTGACGACCGAACAGAAAAATTAATTCAACTAAAAAAACTTTCTGTCTGAGCTGGAATTGAACCCGGGCTACCGCGGTTCTTTAGCTTAGGAGCCACGCACTCTACCCACTAGGCTACGGCCGCCACGCATTATACATATATAGTTACTTAATCAAACTTATCCTTAATATATGCTATAATTTTTTGCTTGAATTTTGATAAATGCTTTCATATGTAAGAATTATAAACACAAACTCTGAAAATACGTTTTTAAATAATGTGTCAATTGAGCATAAAAAGTTATCTGATTATGAAATTCTTAACACATCCAATGTTGACCAAATAGATAAACAACCATATTGGAAAAATTATCAAAAAATTTCCCTGAAATAGCAAAATCCGAATTAATCCAATCAAGTTTCAAATATATTGATATCTTTGCATTAAAAAGCAATAAGATAAGTACAAACAACTTTTACACACAAATAAGAGTTTCTGATGAAAATCCTGTCTACATTAAAAATTATCGTACGCCATATTCACAAAAAATGAAATATTCAATTTAATTCAATTCAATTAAATAATAATTTATTTATCAATCAATAGGTTTATAGAAGTATACAATTTTCAAAATACTTTTAATACTACATACAGAATTGATTAATAAATACTACATTCTGTTGTTCAATTAGAACAAGTGGCGAATGCAGTTGTGATATTTAACATTAAACAAAATAGCTTAAAATAAAGTAAGCTAGTGGGGTCTTACAACAATTTTGAAATAAAGAACTCAATATGATAGAATAATATAATGAAGAATACACATTAATTAAATTATAAAACAAATGAATTTAAATTAAAAGGACACAGTGTTAAGGGAGTCAATTACATTGAAATCTTTATTAAAAAGCCATGACTTCACTTCTTAAAAAAACACATTCTTGTTACTCAAACAACGAACATTATATGGTAAACTGTTAAAGACTCTGGGAGCAGTACATGCAAAGAAGGAGAAAAAATTATTTAAGTAGTGAGGTGGAATGATTGCAAAGTTTTGACTATTAGTTCTCAAATTGTAGCTAGAATTATTTCTGCTCAATAAATAGCCGGATCTTTTAAAAAATATTTGTAACACTCTAAAGTAATAGAAATGCTTAATAGGTAAAATGTTCAAGCTTTTGAACAAAGGAAAGCTACTTTCAAGTCGGTTTTTGTTACAGATAATACGAATAACATGTTTTTGTGCGATAAGTAAAGGATTAATTTTATTAGCATGTGTTCCACCCCAACAGACTAAGCCATACTTTAGTTTTGAGTGGAAGATGCCATGATAAATGCAAACTAGAAGTTTAGAATCTTTTAAGAGCGGTTGTATGATCAACCCAGTTCATTTTCCAATCCAGTAGTAGTCCGAGATATTTAAATGACTTAACGCAGTCAATAGAAAAACAAGCAATTTCTAGAATCATAAAAAGTATTTGACTGACACGAAAATGTACATATATCATTATTAATTACGTATTTTGTACAGCCTGTACTATGAAAGGTAAAATTTCCTAAATTTAAATCAATTCCCGCTACACTGCAGTACATAATTTTGGTTTTATCACTCAAAACTAATTTGTGAGATGAGAACCAATGTCTTAATAGTTCTAAGTCGTGTCTTATATCACAATGTACGCTTAAGGCAGAATCACTGGTGAACGTACATGCCATATCGTCAGCAAAAGCTATCGTTTTACTCAAAAAAGGCTGACTAAAAATTGAGTTAATGTAAACAAGAAACAGAATAGGCCCCAGAACAGAGCCCTTTGACAAATATGATTGAAACCAACAATAAATAGAACATCTGAAACCACATCTCCAAATTTTATTGAGTAAAATTACATGATCGACAGTATCAAAGGCTTTTGTGATGTCTACGAAGAGCGCAGCACAGACTTTTTATTATTTAAACCACTGTTAATATTTGTGCAAAAATATAAAAGTGCATCTTTGACAATTGTTTAAAAATTTGGTTTTAGCTAAGAATTGAAGCATTCTCGATTCACAGCTTTTTCAAGAACTTTCGAAAAAACCGGCAACTACGAGGTGGGTCTGTAATTATTCAAAACAGATGCATCACCTTTTTTAAATAATGGAATAACTACTGCATATTTAAGACTATCAGGGAATATTCCAAGTTTTATACTTTTGTTAAAGATAGTACAAAGAACATGAACAATTAAACTTAATAAAAACATTAGAAAAACACCCATCAGAACATGAATTAGAGTTTTTAAGAGACATAACAATTTTGTACAACTCAAAAGACGAAATAGGTTAAAAAAAAGCTATTTGGATGTAACGGTTCATTATCTAAACATTTACAAACACAACTGCTAACTCCCTCGCTCGAAAAAACATCCGTGCCTATTCTAGCGAAAAAATTATTAAAGGCATTAGCCTTGTCAATATCCTCATATAAAGATGTTCCTTCAACATTTACAAAATTAGTTTTGTTGTTATTATTGTTTGTGGACTTATTTAAAATATTGTTTATCAATTGCCATTCCTTTTTAACATTTCCTCTTATTTTATTAAATTCATTAACGTAATAATTCGTTTTACATGTTGAGACTTCCATAGAAATTTCCTTTGTATCTAAGAAACTTTGTATCTAAGTGCATTATTCTGTATCACGAACAAGCACACCAACGATGAGAAAGACACGAGAAGCAATACAATTTCGTATGGAAGAAAGTATTGCTTCTCGTGTCTTTCTCATCGTTGGTGTGCTTCTTCGTGATACAGAATAATGCAGTAAATTTAAGATTCATGTTATTAGGGTTCTTGGAACATTTTTTGAAAAGTTTATTTTTACTTTTAATTTTTTTCAATAAGTCACTACACATCCAGGGTTTTAACTTTTTTAACTTTGAGTTACACTTGTTCACTTTAGTTGTAAATGAATTTACGTGACCAGTTAAAATATCTAAAAACATATCAAAAGCGTTTGATGGATTTGGCTCACAATACACATTATACCAAGGTTCAAACATTAGTTTGTTGTTTAATGAAACAAAATCAGTTTTATTAAATGAAATTTCAAGCTGCGGATGCGTTTTCTCTGGCAAAATCACATTATAAAAACGTAAACACGTCATACAATGATCAGAAAAATGAAAGTCCGAAACAGAGCTGCTTAAAGATAAATTACTAGATTGACTTATCTTCACAAAAATGTGATCAATGCAAGTCGAAGAGTTATCTGTTATTCGTATGGGTTCATTTATGCACGATTCCAGACCATACGCAGAGAGCAAGAATAAATATTTATCAACCAGCGATGAATTTTGTAAAATGTTTATGTTAATATCACCCAGCAATATAACATTATCTGACTTAACATTAGACAAAAGGACATCCAAGTCACCCAAAAACACGTCATTATTAAAATTTTCGTGGAATATATACAAAGAAAACAGTATTTATGATTATCAATTAAACAGCTAATCCTTGCAAAAACCTCCTTTACAAAAACTGCTACTCCTCCAGCTCCATAATCGTTATTACAGTTAGCATAAGTTTTATATACAGGAATATTAAATAAAGAAGTTTCATCCAAATTTCAGTTAAAAAGATGAAGACAGGCTTATGAATAAATGACTCGAGATGCAATATGAAATTGTCAAAATTTTTTCTTAAACTTCTAATATTTTGATGAAGTATATAAAAACTATTAGGATTAATTGGGTTAGATGAAATATCATTAAAATTAACATTATTACAGAGCGCAAAAGGAATATTGAATAAATTGTCTTGAGGATTAAAATGTTCCATATTGATATTAACTTTAATAAATTAAATTTACTGACTTATGTTATATTATTAAGATCTTCAAATGAGTTAATAACTATAGCAATATCACCCTCCTTTTTGCGCATAAAAACTTTACCGTTCCTAACCCAAAGATATTTATAATTTTTTTCAATTTTACATTTTTTACATTCATTAAAAATGGATCTACACTTAAAGGAAAGGGATTCATTTACGAAAATATTAGATACACGATCACAATTAAAAATTCTAGTGTTTAAGTTATTCCTGAATCTATACTTATTTTTTAAAATTGATTTCTTACAGATACTCGAAACAAATTTTACACATAAAATGTTTTGCCCAGAGTTGAACGATGCGGAACCCTTGGATTTCATTATCGGCTTAACGTAACAATCATCAATCTGCGCCTCAGTTACGTTTACGTTCAAACCGCCAGAAAAAATTTTCAGAGCGCAATCAAGAGCATTGGCGAACAGCTGGAACACCAACAATCACAATACACTTCTCCCTATTTTTTTGATGCATATAGTTTACCTCTTCTTGCAGAGCGTTTACTTTCTCTTCAAGCATTCTTTTATCTTCTTGAAGACCATGTATTAGCGACATGCAGTTAGCATGCATATTTTTTATAGAGATTATTTCCTTATATAGAACCTCCAAGGTAATTACTTTAAGCGGTGACTCATCTCACTGGTTGTGTCTTCTGTCTCTTGCTGCACTTGCTTTGCCCAATTATTAACATAATATTGGTTTTGTTGCTGTGATGCCTGTTGTTGTAGAAGCTGCTTGGGACGCTGCTGTTTTTGTTGAGAGTACATCAGCTGTTCATCTTCCGAGAATGGCAACGTTGGTTGTGTGTGCGAGTTAGTCGCCGTTGCTTCCAATGCAGTGTTTTCAGAAACAGGCGGGGGCGGAGAGGCAGCAGCAAGATTCGGTGAAGAATATAATGATAAAGATGACGGGGCGGCGCGGAAGCGGAGAAGATAGGTGGAGAGTGAATAGATGACCGCCGCGCATTAAGACAGGCACTGCATTTAAATGACAAATTACTTTTGGACATAAATTCAATATCTTTTGGTTGAATGTTAACGCAAGTGCAATGGAAAAATTCGTTGCAAAATATACATTGAATTTTGTCCTGGTGGCGATCCACATTTTGTTTGCACAAACACGGCATAATAAATTGTTTATATTAAAGAAATAGAAATTTTTTAACAAAAACTTGCAGAGTAAAATTGCGGCACGTATTGACCCCACGACGATACGAACGTTAATGACGTTAATTAAGGCAAGTTGAAAAACTCCAAGAAGATGGAATCATCGAACCATCAGTGTCCAATTATAACAGCCCTACTCTGTTGGTACTAAAGAAAACATTACCAAGTAATCTTGAAAAACGATGGCGTTTCGTCGATTACCGACAAATTAATAAAAAGCTAATAGCAGACAAATTTCCGTTACCCAGAATTGAGGATATTTTAGACCAAATGGGAAGAGCAAAATTGTTCTGCTGTTTAGATTTAACCTCTGGTTTTCACCAAATTGAATTACATGAAAAATATCGAGATATCACTTCTTTCTCAACAGAAAACGATTCATTTCGTGTCACGCGTTTACCCTATGGCCTAAAAGTAGCCCCAAATTCTTTTCAGAGAATGATGAATCTAGCATTTACAGGTTTATCACCTTCAAAAACTTTTATATACATCGATGATGTTATTTCAATCATCGCATATCAATTTAACACATGATTTAAAATTTAGAAACAGATTTCCAAAGATGCAGGGAATATAACTTAAAATTACATCCGGATAAATGGATTTTTTTTAGATCTAACATATTTAGGTAACATATTTCTCTTTTCTCTTTACTAGAAAGAGGGTAGGCCTGAGTACAGAACCACTCAGACTTTTTGGAGCTGAAATCAACATGTCCACGAAAGTTAAATATCTAGGGGTAACCCTTGATAGCAAACTGAACTGGAACGAGCATGTAGAAGATAGGATTCAAAGAGCCAAGAGGGTTCTGTTCCAGTGCAGACGCGTTTGTGGTCTCAAATGGGGGCTTAACCCAGAGGCTATAAAATGGGTTTACATTATGATGGTTAGACCTGTCATCACGTACGCTTCGGTGATTTGGTGGACAAAAGTCAGCCAGAAAACCATTAAGAAGAGACTGGACAGAGTCCAACGGCTGGCGTGTGTTGGAATAACAGGTGCAATACGCACCACTCCAACAAGCGCAATGGAGGTTCTGTTAGGTATGCTGCCGTTGGATTTAGAAATAAAGAAAACAGCGGCGCTGTCAGCCCTCAGGATGTTGCGAAATGCTACGTGGCATGGGGCAACGGCCCTGCATGGTCATATTCGCATCCTTGATATTGTACAGAGAGATGACAGGGAGGCGTTTATGCCTATGGATGGAAGGCAGAGAGTAAAAATAACAGAAAAATGTTATAAAACTCTTATAACGGATGGAGCCGTTTGTAAAGAAATTGCTGGTAGCGATATCAGTATATTCACAGACGGCTCTCTGATGAATGGCCGGGCCGGGGCAGGCGTGTACTCAAAAGAGTTAAGCCTATCCTGTGTACTGAGGTTGGGGAGGTTTGTGTCTGTATACCAGGCAGAAATGCTTGGCGTAGTGCATGCGCTGGACCACCTGATAGATGGCCGGATCAGTGGCAAGAAAATTGTCATCGCTCTCGACAATCAGTCTGTGATTAGGTGTATGCAACGGACAGACATCACTTCCAGGTTGGCCATAGAATGTCTTACAAAACTCAATAGGTGCACCCAGACGAATGAGCTCACACTTATGTGGGTGAGAGGACACTCTGGCATAGAACAGAATGAAGAAGCTGATTCTTTAGCAAGAGCAGGATCAGCAGAAGAATTCTGTGGACCAGAACCACGTATCGCCATAGGCGACAATATGGTGGCAGGCCTTATTAAACAATGGACGCACTCGGAACACAGTAAAAGGTGGGAAGAAGCTGTTAACTGCAGGCAATCAAAGGCGGCCGTGAAGTGGTCTCGTAGTGAGGCAGCAAAAGTTATCCGATACAATCGAAGGACTTTAAGCTGGCTTACTGCACTGGTCACAGGACACGGTCCCTTCATGTACCATCTCGGGAAGATGACTCTGACCGAGGACGATGCGTGTAGGTTATGCCTAGAGGAGCCGGAAACAGCAGCACACATTCTGTGCCAGTGTCCGGCGCTGGCAAGCATAAGATTGACCACTCTGGGACGCCCATTTATTGGCGAAGCCGAGATTGGTCAACTAACCTATAAGGATATGCTTGAGGTGACAAAGGATGCTTACACGAGGAGCATGCTCACGTACGAGTACTCCGAGCAGTAGTACCCTTTGGTCCAATGGGGGACGAAAAGGGACCCACTGTGGTCTGCTTCGGCAAATCCCCAACTTATTATAAAAAACATATTTAGGTCATAAATGTGCAGACAAAGCTATTTTACCAGATAGTAGCAAATATGATTCTATTAAAAATTTTCCCAGACCAAAGAATGTCGATGAAGTTCGTCGATTTGTAGCATTCTGTAATTATTACAAACGCTTCATATCAAATTTCGCATTTTATTCTGTACATTTAAACAAATTAACTAGAAAGAAAGAACCTTTCATATGGTCTACAGACTGCGAACAGGCTTTTCAGCACTTGAAGGCAGCACTACTGTCTCCACAAATCCTTCAATATCTAGATTTTGAGAAAACTTTTTATATAGCTAATGATGCAAGCAAGATTGCTTGTGGCGCAATACTATCACAAGATAAAAATTATATGCAACTTCCAATTCATATGCGTCACGTGCATTTACCAAAGGAGAATCAAACAAAGCACCAATAGATCAAGAATTAATAACTGTTCAATAGGCAATTAATCACTTTCGACCCTACGTCTATGAACAAAAATTTATAGTACGTAGTGATCATAAGCCATTAACATATTTATGCTCTTTAAAAAACCCATCCAGTAGATTAACAAGAATTCGTCTGGAACTAGAAGAGTATGATTTTGCTATAGAACATATAAGAGAAAAAGACAATTCAGGAGCAGACTCGAATCGACTTTAATGACATTAAATCAATCCCTTCAAGCAACAACATTCTCCTGACAACTACACGCGCACAATCAAAAAACTCGGCTCAAGAGAAAATTCAAAATGCAGAAAATCAAATAATTCAAGAAAAGCCTAAAGTTTTCGAAACTATTGGCTTCGACTGCGTAAAAAAGTGAGTCAAGCTCAAAGTAGACACTAACAAAAGTAACCCTATATATTAAACGAGGTAAACAAGTGCTAGCACAAAAAATTAATATAAAAAATACAATTGCCAATGGAATTATTAATCTAGATCAATTTTTTCCAATTCTTGAAAAAGAAGCAATTAGTAGAAATATAAATAAAATACAAGTGAATTTAAATGATAATTTTTTAAACCTCGTAACAATTGAAACATTTTAACAAAACGCAAATAAACTTATAAAAAACCTACAAATAGCACTAACACATAAAATATGCATAGTTACAGATAAAGATGAACAAAAATCTTTATTAAAAAAATTTCATGACAACGCTCTTTTCGGAGGACATACTGGAACAACCAGACTTCTTAAAAAGATTCGTCAATTTTACTATTGGAAAAACAAGATAGATGTGAATCAATATGTTAAGAAATTTCTTCAATGTCAAACAAATAAAACTACAAAACATATAAAACCACATATGATTATAACCCCAACACCTTAGAAGCCTTTCCAAACTGTAATAATAGATACAGTAGTACCCCTTCCAGTTACAAAAAAAGGAAATCAATATGTAATCACTTTAATATGCGATCTAACTAAATACCTAGTAGCAATACCAGTATCTGATAAAAGCGCTAAAACCATAGCAAAAACGTTAGTAGAACATTTTATTTTAATTTACGGACCTATGAATAAATTACTTTGTGGCATGGGCACTGAATACTATAATCATGTACTTTCAGAACTTCTAATACTTTTAAACATACAAAAAATAACATCAGATCATTACCATCATCAAACATTAGGAACAGTTGAAAGATCGCATCGCACATTTAATGAATACATACGTGCATACATTCATGCATCCAGAAACGATTGGGATGAATGGATACGATATTTCACATATACTTTCAACAAAACACCATCAACAGTACATGGATATTGCCTATTTGAATTAATTTTCCTAAATGTCCCAAACCATAACCCTTTAATACCATTTGAAAAAATAGATACCATCAGCCGTATTCATAAAAATATTTTAAAACAGCTTTCAAACGTTTTTTAGTTAAAATGCTTCTTAAAGTTAAAATAATCTTTAAAAGCGTTGTATTCATAAACGAGTTTTAAGAGTCTTATAGTTGAAGTGAGAATACTGATATTTAAAGTAGGAACAGTTGTGATTTTCGTTTGTGGCTTTGATAAATAGAATGACATTTGCTTAAAAATTTAAAAAACAAAAGAATAAATTTGTGAATTTGATATATTGACAGGCATTTGTTGAAAATTTTGTTTACCTTTAAATCAAAAACAGTGTTGCCATATTTTTTAAAAACTTTAGAACTTATTTTTTTTTTTTTGTGAAAAAATGGAAACAAAAAAAAAACGAAAAAATATATTTTTAAAATGTGTGCTTTAAAATTTTTATTATTGTATTTGAAATAAAGTATTTAAATTAAATTAATAATTAAACAGAACAAAAACAATCGCATTCATTAACTACAATCATTTAAATTATCAATTTATTAAAAAACTTAAAAATTTGTATAAATAAACATTTGATATTTATATGAATGTAAATGTCATTACCAATTTTTGAGATCCTATATAAAATAGTTTTACACAATAAATCACATTAGTTTTAGTGGATTAATTTGAGAAATGTGGAGATAATTCCAAGTCTTTTCATTACAAAGGAAAGTTGTTTATGCTGTTTTATCGATTCCTGAGGCACCAGCAAATGCAGAAAGCATTTTTTCTCAAATCTGTAATAAACCCAAAATCAGAAATAAATTTTATATCAAACTTTTTGTTAAATTTTGCAATGGAAAGACTGTTTAAGAAAAATCAACTATTCACAAATGATGAAATGATGGTGAAATCTGAAAAATTACATTTTTTTTTTTACATATTTTGATCATACTTTTTTATCATTACTAATGATTGTTTGAAATTTGTGCAGTTCCGATCGTTTTTCCTTAAAAAATCTTTAGTTCAAAGAATACCACAGAAGGTGGGGATTTCTAATTTATTTCTGATTTTAGTTTTATTAATATTTATTTTTGAAAAAATACGTTCTGTTTAAGTCTCGATTTCCACTTGTCTCGATTTCCACTCGTCAATTCTTGACGGTCAACATATATATATATATTTATATATATATTTTTATAAACTTGGAATCATTTACATCAATTTCTTTGTAGTTTTCAAAGTATATATAAAGCATATATAAAGCATATATATATATATATATATATATATTAGGGCGGGCCAAATTTTTTGTCGATTAAAGCCACCCCCTGGGATGATTCTATAGACAATTCTAAGCAACTTTGGTGAAGAAACCATAGGTCTATCTCGATTTTCGAGTCTCCCACTTTTCAAAAAATGATTTTTCCCCTATAACATCATTGATTCAAAATTCGATTTTTTATTCATCGTTATATTATCTTTTTTATGTGCATATGGGGGGCTTTTGGGGTCGAGAAATTCATTTCTGATCTTTATTTTTACCTATGACCACCGCCAGAGGGCGTTTCATGCATATTTTAACTATTTTTCGTCTATTTTCTAATATTGATCTTTATTTTATTTTTTGTCAACAGAAATTCAACCTAAAAACTAAGAACATGTGCAAAAAAAACAAAAAAATTAATTTAGTGGAAGAAAAGCGAAATAAGTTATTTTTGAAAGTCTTTCTTGCTTTCCAGTCTGGGGTATTTTGCACGGCTTTCTGATGTAACTGCCATAACACTGTGTCGATTTTTTTGTAAAACACGTTTAGAAACGCTAGCCAGCAACTGAACACAGGGAACGAAAATAAACCGAACGATATTTTAATGTGCCTCGCATGGCATGAATTTCCGTTAGGTTGCGTATATGTCAGTGCAGACGAACATAAATGTTATTATTCTGTATCGTTCGACAGCATGGCATGCACTACATTATAATTATGTTTGCATACTCTCTACTCAACACATTCGGCATACGATATTTTTTACGTAGGCTATTCTCTCTCATTTTGGGTCTCAGAATCAGTGTTGCCAACACTTTTTCATATGTATAAAATTATATATATAATGTAAAAAATGTATTTTCAACCAACTCTTGGATATTTAACTCTATTTGTGCAAAAATTCCCTCATCATCAGATGAATCGTAATGTTTATATACAGACACGGGGTTTTGAAATATTAAATTTCAAGAAGCCTTCTGGTATGTCACAGCAATAGCTTTTAAATCTTATTCAATAAACACTATATCACATTACGCATATGCAATTCTATTTTTTTTTTCATGCTCTGTTTTTACAATGTTCATTGCGCTTTTTACTTACCTTTCCATTCTATGTTATTAAATACACATATAGGTTTTTATTTTGCGTAAATGAAAATTTTAATTTGCAAATATTTTATTCATAAGAATGCGCTAACATTAAAACAGATTGGAAGAAACAATTTTTCTATTGTTTCTTAAAAAAAAAGCCGGCAACACACTTAAAAACAAGCATTGAAAAATAATTTAAATAATTATTTTTAAAAAAATATTCACTTTTCAAAACAAGCTAGAAAAAGCTAGAAGATTAGGGTTGTCAATTCGGTGACCAGCGTGTAGATTGACTCGTAGAAGATTTACATTTACTATTTAGATCGCTTTCAGAAAAGAACAAAAAAGCTTGAGAGTCTCCTTAATGCTCTGTTAACTATTTGCCCAACGTCTAATACTAGCGAACGCGTTTTTTCTGTGTCAACTATTATTAAAAATAAAGTGAAATTGATTTTTTATATCAAATATTTAATATCTAATTGAAAAATACCATACTTATACTTGCTAATATTTTGAGTTAAGATAGATACACGTTAAATTACTTACAAACGGTTTTTTCTTTTATTTTGGATTAAATTTAAAAAGCTGTCATTTTCACTATTGTAAATTTTTTTAAATAACATGGAAATAACAGTAGTAAATGCAGTTTACTTATGTTTTTTTTAAACTGCAAAAATTATTACATTATTATTATTATAAATAATAAATTATTATTATATTTACTTGTCATTGAAATCCATTTGTGAAAAAAAGACCGAAATATATCATAGACAGATACACCCAAAACCTCAAGATAAATTCCGAAAAAATATGTTAGCTTATAATATTGCTAACTTTGCAACTCTGAGCAGAAGCAATAATTTTTTCCCGCTGGTAAGACTTTGTGTGTTCCAAATAAAAGAAGTATACTTTAATAAAACTGCTTGCTTTTTTAAAGTTCAAACCTTAACTGGGAAATTTCGATCACGACTAGTAATCAATTACATTATATTTAAAAAATAGTTGTAATGATAAAACAATTCTTATGCAAAAAAATTCTATTAGTAATTGATTAAGATTACAAATAACCAAAAAATAATCACGATTACTTTAGATTACGCCAAATAATAAAAAAAATAAAAGTACGCAATAAAAAAATCGAAGTACTTTTAAATAGGACTGTCATCTACATCGTAAGAAGAAATTAAGAGGTTATGTAATGAGTTAATTTACCACTGGGATGACGCTAACACTGTCGAATTGTTTTTGTTTTATTGCATCATTATTCTCTATTCATAGCATTGAGAATCAGGAAGAGTTGCACAGTGGTGTGAACGCGGAATCAAATAGTTTTCTAGTGACAATTTTGTTATAACCCTTAAGCCTTTGAGGTGATATTAAAATTAAAACGATTGGCTGCGAACCTGCTTAAAAGAAACCAAGAGGGTAAATAAATGCTAATATTATTTTTGACAGAGCAGAGTGATAGCTTAAATTAAAAAATTTAATTCCTTATGAATTGAAATTGTATTTTGCTTACAATCTTAAAGTTAATATTAACATTTAAAATAATTGGCTGCGAACCTATCTTAAACGAACAAAAGAATAAATAAATTCGTATACTTTTTTTAAAGAGCTGTTTTACTATATCTACAACAAAAGTATGTAGCGTTCATAGTTTTTATGTTACATGGAAAGTAGTCGCGGTTTGGGGCGGGTTTGTTTGTTTTCTAATTATAACTCACACGCATAATTTTATTGATCAATGACGAATCCTTCTATTTTATTCCTACATGAATACAGTATGGAACCACTGTGCGGTGTAATTCCATGAAAGTTCAGCAATCATCTTATTCGTGTTAGTTCGCACTAATATAGTAAAATTCACAAGGGGCCGCACTCGGATCTTGCTGAACAGGAAGGGCCGAGCGCTAAAGTAAATATAAACTCTTTCAGTGAATTTGTCCAATATATTGGACACGACAGAAAGTAATTTTTAATATTATCTTGCTACGGTTTTTTTTAATTAATTTGGTTCTATAAAAAACAATGTACCAACATGACAAAAATAAATTTGGAGAGATATTTGACATTAAAGTCAGTTGGATTTGGTTTTTGTCCTATTTTGTAAGAAAAACCAACCATACAGAAATCATATTAATGTTTTTTCTTACTTTTTATGACAATAAAATGATAATAAAATTAAGAGGATTTTTTAAATTTTAAAATGATTTTAAAATGATAATAAAATTAAGAGTAAGTAGCGCAGGTAAAAATCAAAGGTATGTTTCTTCATCTTTTTTAGAACCGTTATGATAGGAGTATTAACATAAAAAATACTATTTCGGCTTAGCCTAGCCATTGAAAGGACTTAAGAGACGTTGAAGTGAAATCGTTGCAGTGTCAGTCAGATATCTTTAAACCATTTAGATGTTCTCTTTTCTAATATTAATTTTAAATACCTAAGTACTTTCTATAAAAATTGTTTTACATTACAAAAATAGTGATGAATATGGTGAGTTTTAATTATCGAAACATGTAAAAATTTTAAGTCATTTAAATAAATTTTCAGACTTTTTAAGAGAAAAAACTTGTTATAAAGTGATTTTTTGGGAGTTAGGCGTTGTTTCTACCCGAGCAACTAATTTTCGCACTTCATCTTTATTTTTAGATAGAATATTAACCCACTACTACACGGTTTATGATCCAGCTAAAATTTTTTTATGGATTTATACACTGAGAAAAGAAGCATATTAAAATCAAAGAACATTTACTCAATATTAAAAAAATTTTTTATTTGTTTCAGCGCAATTTTTTTTTTTTTTTTTAAATGGAAACTTTTCTTTAAAGTAAAGAAATAAATTCCAAAACAAAGAAATAGTTTATTCCTTTAAAGAAAATTTCTTTCTTTCTGAAAGAATAATTTCCATTTGCAAAAAAATTTTGAAAAAATAAATTTCTTTGATTGTAGTCTGAGTGTGCAATTCATTTTTAAAATCAATATAAAAAATAAAACAAATAAAATTTTACTTTTGAATCCAAATTCTTAATTTTTTGAAATAAATGCTAAATAGATGCAATAAATTGATATTGTTTAAAGAAATAATTTCCTTAAAACTAACGAAATTTCAGATTTTAAAACAAATACCTGTGTTTTTTATTTCAAAGTTGAACTTTTTTCTGAGTTTGTTTAAAATGGAATA
This sequence comes from Dichetophora obliterata, assembly GCA_963920525.1. NCBI lineage: Eukaryota > Metazoa > Arthropoda > Insecta > Diptera > Sciomyzidae > Dichetophora > Dichetophora obliterata. The sequence continues at coordinate 141,278,984 of OY986437.1, forward strand.
ACTAGATACACAAACAAAACTTTATGTAAAAAAGTAGTTTCATTTCAGTCAGAGCCATATATGGCTGTTCGAAGGAATGCGTGATTTCATGACCTTAACATGTACAATTGAAACACAATTCCATAAACATTAAACAGTAGTCTTATATTCTATAAAAAAATTATATTATACAAGTGAACTTACTTACATGTAACAAGGAAAAATTAATATTTTATTTTCTGAATTCTCCAGCCATAACGTGATAACACGCACTAATAAAATAAACTGAGATTTTCTTAGCAGCTGTGTTAAAAAAAGAGTCGTGTCGACAGACAGACAAACAGACGGAAACGGCTAAATCGGCCCAGTTAGTGATGCTGATCAAGAATATATAATATAATTTTCTAAACCAGACACGCCTTTTTATGGGCGTTAGAAAGAGTATAAAAATAAATAAACTGAATAGCTAAAAAAATGCTTTGATTATTCATACTAAAACAAGAGCGCCCTGCAAATGTATGCTACCTACAAAACTGGATGCGCCCTTGACACGCAGCATGTGCTTGAACAAAGATAAAATGTTTTTCTCTCTGCTTTCTCAGTCTCTCAAACAACGCTTCTCATAAGGTTCTTTAGTGTAGCTTATACTACGGAACAATGATGTTTATGTTCAAGTATGCAACTTGAACGCAACCGAATAATGGCCTTGATAATGAATGCTACACAACATAAACGTTCAGTTCTCTCAAATGAACGCTTTACTACCTTAACGAACGAAACGTTAGAGTTTATTTTCGTTCCCTGACTGAACATGTCTTTCCGTTGCTTGTATGTGTACCGGAATTCTTGGATCAGGCAATGGTGGATCATCGTATTCTATATATTGTTCCAAATGATCATACGGAATGGTATGCGTAAACGGTGGTTCGAATAAGACATCATCTTTATTTAAATCAATCATATTCGTATCATCTGTACAATTGAAGTTTATCAAAGGTTTTTGATAAACTCTAAGATGTGCCGGGTCGTACAGATTTCTTCGGTAGTGTAAAATTTTCTTGATTGCGATGTTTCGTGTCTCTTTTTTATCATCAAATAACATCGCTAACAGAATATTTTCGGAATGTGCGTAATATGAATTGTCTTTAATGACATTATTCACAACTTGGCGTAGATTTGTATCCAAATATTGTGTCCAACGAATGAATTTGTGAAATAATACACTACCGAAGACCACCGAATTATAGTACTTGATGTTGAAGTGCATCGGCACATACACTTTCATTATGTATGTTGCCAGAATTTTCAAATTCCTTGATGGATTTTCAGTTGACACATACAACCGCAACAATCTATTCGCCTTGGTGAGCCAACGTGAATGTGCTATTGGTCCTGGTTTAATGTGAGACAAATCCGCAGGAACAACACCATTCGAAATTGCATTGGCCATTTTGTATAGGTACTTTGAATCGGTGGATAATTCAAATGGATCTAAATCAGGTGGCATGTTCTCTAGCACGATTATCTCGAATTCATCTATAAGCTGAAAAAAAAAGAAATTAGATGAATTAAATGCAATTTTACCATTTAATAATGGAAAAAATCGATGTGAAAAATGATACATACCGGAAGATTTTCACACGTTTCAATTTGTTTGCCCAACGTTCCGGTTGTTGTTCGTGGTCCAGTAGTCGATGATTTGTCCAAAGTGTTAAACAAATGACGAAATGGCAGCTCGTTGAAGTGCAGAAGGCATACAAACCAATGCAGCGGTCTATTTAAATGCAATTAAAATCGACGCAAAATCCCATTTCTTACGCCAGTATTTGTTGGCTCACCATCACAGCATATGCCGATTAATGCATCGAGAGCAATTTCTTTTTCGACGAAGAATCCATTCAATGTCATCAATTTGTGTTCAGCATCTTCATTTTCGACTTTTGTGTAGCCTATCAATCGAGAATTTGGTTCCTTCAAAACAACTAGATGTGGTTCTTTCACCATCCTTGGATGCAACTTCTCATCGATTTTTTCCATTGTTAAAGCATCATTTTTTCGGCCGTCGAATGAAAATGCTATCAAATTGGATGCATCATACTGCTTACGAAGCAATTCTTCTCTGCATTTGGCTTTTTCTCGACGCACTTTATTTTTATCCATGATGATCGGATTGCCATGTGCATCTTTTACGTCAATGTCTTGCATAAGGGATGTTGCGAGTGCTGCTGCTATTCTATCTGACACACCAAATCGATCACACATCGCAGCGAAGTTCGAAGCATCGTATCTGGGAGTATACGGTCCTCGTATCAGTGGCGGAACATCTTGTGGATTTGAACTTGGCTCATCTGCATCAGTACTTGGTTCATATGCTAAATGGGTCTCTTCAACGCTTGTTGGTATTATTGTTGACGTTGGTGCTGGCTCTTCAACTTCTGGCACGAATTCCGGTATCGTCAATCTTCTGACATTATTTTGATCTCGCATAAACTCTTTCAAATGATCTGGAATCAATCCACATGAGCATAATGCTGCCTTCAAGTCACATTGACATTTGCCGAGGTAAAATAACTCTTTTGTAGATTGCACGAACGTTCTGAATGTGGCGATTTTTGGATGTTTAGTTTCGATTTGATACTTGTCAATCAATGTACCCAATTTTCTACCAACACTTTTTTTTGTTATAATTTCAACATTAAGTTGACTCCAAATTTCAATCAATTTGTCTGTTACGTGCGGTACGAATGTTTTATACGAAGACATTTTGTTTTCGAGTTTAGCACGTTCGGCCAAGAAAAAAAAAACATCTTAAAATATCCTGTTTCGTTGGCAGATTGAGTCCACTCAAATCACAAGATGCACCAAAAACAGCAACATCGTGCGAAGGCAAATGCTTCAAATGAGTTTCGTTACTTGTTGATGTTGTTGCGGTTTGCGATGTAGACGGCAATGCATTTAGATCCATTGCATACATAAGACTTAAAAAATAACTGAAATTATTGCAAATTGGTAAAAACGCAATGGTAAAAATGATGAGAATTTTATTTATATTAGTTACGTTTCTTGTTAGAACGTATTAGTTTTTACACACTATGTGGATGTTACTGGTGTTGCCTGGTTTCTCCTGGGTGCGTTGGTAGTCGGTGGGGATGATATTGCTGCTGGTGGCGGAGCCTTGTGTCGTTAATTGCTGCGGCTGTCTGGTGATGTGCCGTCTGGTGGTGCTGTTGGTATGCCGGGTAATGCACTCTGGAGTATGTGAAAAAACTGACGCGTTTAAACGAACGAATAAATACGAACACAATTTCTGTACTTAATTTACTTTAATTTTATTTATTTAAAACCAACTAAATTCCATACGCAAAAAAACGAACCAACGCGGTTAAAGGAATGCGAGAGAAAAGTCAAAACGGGAGAAAAATCACTAAACATATGACAGCAAGTGTCAAAAGGCCGCACTGAACATCAACAACACAAACCCATCGCCGACCGTCAATACACATCAATGCAGTTTGCGGTGGGCGACGAGTTTGTTCAGTGCGGATATAAACAATTGACTTACTTAAAATTAAGAACAATAAATGTCAGAGATAAAAAGTCCGCAAAGCAGCAGAAATAATTTTGGTTAAAATAGGCATGAAACGCCCTCTGGCGGTGGTCATAGGTAAAAATAAAGATCAGAAATGAATTTCTCGACCCCAAAAACCCCCCATATACACATAAAAAAGATAATATAACGATGAATAAAAAATCGAATTTTGAATCAATGATGTTATAGGGGAAAAATCATTTTTTGAAAAGTGGGAGACTCGAAAATCGAGATAGACCTATGGTTCCTTCACCAAAGTTGCTTAGAATTGTCCATAGAATCATCCCAGGGGGTGGCTTTAATCGAATTTTTCGGCTCCATACAAATTGGCCCGGCCTAATATATATATAGATAAGAATATATATATATATATAGATATATATATATATATATATATGCTTTATATATACTTTGAAAACTACAAAGAAATTGATGTAAATGATTCCAAGTTTATAAAAATATATATATAAATATACAGTGATGGAAAAAATAATAGAAACGACTTGCACTATTTTATTCTGTTCAATAATTTCATGTGAAATTACTTTTATTTTAATATTTACTTCATTTCTTAAATATCAAGTTTGTTTAAATTTATAACATAAAAAAAATGTATTTTCTTTCATTTATTATAAAATAACTTAGCTTAGTTTTTTTTACTTGGAAGAAAAAATAGAAACAAAACGCTTAAAACTAGTTTAGAAATACATTAATCGTTTTAACCCAGATATTTTTATAATCATATTAATACTTTGTTGATGCACCACGATTTTTCAAAACTTCACTGCACCGGCGACCCATAGAGTTCACAAGATTGCCACAAATAGAAGGATGAATACCATACCATTCGGCTTGCACTTTTTCCCACAAATCCTCCTTGTTTTTAGATTTATAGCTGCCAATCCGCTTCTTTAGGGTACCCCAAAGGTGTTCAATGGGGTTTAGATCCGGTGATTGCGAAGGCCACTCTAATAAAGAAACCTTGTTGTCCTGTAACCATTTCTTTGCTAGTTTTGAGGAGTGTTTGGGGTCATTATCCTGCATAAATTCCCACTTTAATGGCATTTCATCTTCAGCGTATGGCAGCATTATACTATTTAAAATATTTACATAGTCCGTGGCGCACATTTAATTTCTTATCCAATAAATTGGACCAACACCTGATGAGGAAAAACATCCCCATAGCATGATGTTGCCACCACCATGTTTAACGGTCTTATTTGTGTACTTGGGATCGTGAGCACTATTTTTTGGGCGTCTTACATGCGGCTTTCCATCGGATCCAAACAAATTTACCTTAGTTTCATCCGACCATAGCACATTTTTCCAATTATTTTGCAGAAGATGTTTCTTTGCGAAAGCTATTCTACTGCGAATGTTTTTCTTGCTAAGGAAAGGTACTTTTCTTGTAGAATGTGCCTTCAAATCTTTTTCTATCAACCTATTTCGAATTGTTCGGCTGGATACTGGAGCATTTAACTCCCTCCTTAGTTCTTCTGAAGAAAGAAATGGATTTTTTTTAGATTTTCGAATCATCAAATTATCAAATTTTTCCGAGGTTCCGCGTTTTCTTCCTCGTGTCTCTTTTTTAAGTTCAAAATGAATTGCTGAGAACACTTTTTTTAGAGCATTTCATTACTTGTGCTATTTCGTTCATTGTTTTGCCTTCATTTTTTAATTTTCTCATAATTTCCCTTTCAGCTTCCGTACAATGCGATCCGCGACCCATTCTGGAGCAATAAAATTATAAAAACACGAATACCACTTTAATAATTAGTTTTCTTAATAATTTTTTAAATTATTTCGACCTACTACCTGAATAAAACTGTGTGCTGCTTGTATTTGTAAAATTATAAACAAAATATAATTGCGTTTCTATTTTTTTTTCCAAACCAAAACCGTATTTACTTCATAAATGCGCACACACAACTAATATTTTTGTGAAAATATGCTAAAAAGCGTAACCAAAATAGAGTACCGTTATCCAACTGTCGTGTACAGTGGGTGACATTCATATAAATTGCTTTTAAATTTAATACCATTGTTCCAAATGTTTAAGTGCTTACCGTTTCTATTATTTTTTCCATCACTGTATATATATATATATATTGACCGTCAAGAATTGACGAGTGGAAATCGAGACAAAATAACAGAAACAACGAAAGCAACAATAAAAGCCATCACATAAATACATTTTTGAAAGGGCGTGAAAATGTAGTGTGCTCTCATTATACACACTGCCGACCCTAAGTTTCGTTGTCATAAACAGCAACATATTGAGTGACTAAGTTAGCACTGCATTATCGGCTTGTGCTGCACTCAATGCATGCGAATAATTTCATTACTCACTCAATATTGTTAACCGTGCCAAATTATCATTCGTCAATCCAAAAATATGTAATTTGAATCCTTTCGATGATTAAAATTCAATATGCAAGAACGAAACGCAACATAGGTTATAAGTATATTAACTAACTAGAGAAGTATGACCATAGATTAAGACTACTAAGTAAGTTTTGTAAGAATGTTATAAAAGAGCCGAGGTGGCCAACAATAAATCAGACTTTAATTAACTACACAAGCTGGCAGAATCTCTGCTTTGTTTAGCTTATTTTAAACGTTTCTGTTTGCCTTGGACATAGTTCAAGTCGGCAAACACTGCAGCCTATAGCGAAGGCAAACTCTGCCGCTATAACATAATAAAACGATCCTAAATATAATATAACATGGCGATCCTGCCACTCCGACTTGGAGTCCTATAAAATACATTTTTTGGTGCATCGAAATTTTATTGATGGACGAGTACATCCCGCAGCCGACAACAATAGCACCGAAAATACCTGTTCCAGTCTATGTGCCACTACGCATCGGTCCAAAGGCACTGACGATAGAGGAGTACCGAAAACGCCAACTCCAACGAACCGAAGAAAAGCTGACAGCATACCCAAAAGTGGACATACCGAAAATATAAAAAAAGCGCGATGGCTTTAAAGTTAAACTTCGCAAACGCCTAGAGCACCTTTTGGCCATCACTCGAAAAGAACAACAACCAAGCTGGGACATCTCAACTGCGATATGGGCAGAAATTGACAATATCCGCAAGCAGCTCAACACAAAAAAATAAAATAAATGTACGTTCCTTTCGTGGGCACTATTTTGGCAACATCAGGAGCGGTAGTCAACTCGCAAACAGAAGACGCAGAGATTGTGCAAGAAGAGATCGTGATGATGAACACCCGGTAGCCCGGGTTCAATTCCAGCTCAGACAGAAAGTTTTTTCAATTGAATTAATTTTTCTGTTCGGTCGTCACCTCTGCAGACAATGGCAAACCTCAGGGAGTAAAAATTGCCATGTAAAGCTTCTTGAGAACATAAGCCGTTCGGTGTCGGCATAAAACACGTAGGTCCAGTTCTCGGTCATTTGTGATCAAACATTTAATAACACGCACAACACAATTGATCAATAGAAGCTAGCTCAAAGTCCCTTCCAAAGGCTGAAATGGCCAGTTTATTTTTATATAGTTATATTACATTACATAGCTGTGAATTTTAAAAAATACTTAAAAACAATTAAGCAGAAACTTAAACATCAACACAATAGTATAATGTAAATTCATCTTAATAATTATGCAAACAAAACAACAACAAAAAAAATATTTTGTAAAATACACCACAAATGGAAAAAATAATTAAAGAGGTAAAAAGAATTTATAAAAATATAAGAAAAAGTTATGCTAGAGGCTACACAAGAGCCACATTAATATCAAAAAAGCAACAGCTAGAAGATATAAAAGAACAATTTGACTTATTAGCAAGTCAAAACAATGATAGCAAAGAATTAGTAGCTTTAAAATTAGAGTTCAGTAACATTCATTTAAATTCCCAAAAATTCATTTTAGAACAACTTAAAACAGCTGAAGACCATAATGAATTAGAAGAAGAACAACAAGAAGAAAAAGAACAAGAAGAAGAAGAAGAAAAATCTGATACAGAACAAACACCAATAATGGCATCCTTTAGTTTAGAAACTGCCTCAAAGGCATTGCCCACATTTTCAGGTAATTTTACGGATTTAGATAGTTTTATTATAACAGTCGAACTCAAAAACAAAACATTAAGCAATGAAGGTAAAATGGACTTCTTACAATATGTTTACCATGCAAAATTAACAGCTAATGTACTCACCTCATTAGGTAGCTGGTCACAACCATCAAACTTTGAAACTCTAAAACAACAATTAAAAAGCAGATACAAAGACAACACAACAATAGCACAACTACAGACAAAACTTAGCAATTTACAACAACGGAACTTAGAAATACATACATACAAAGAAAAACTACTCGATATAATAGAAGGACTAAACAGACTAGGAATCGAAAGTTTAGGAACTCAAGCCACAGAACTCGAGAAAAACGTCATAATAAAATGCAATAACAAAATTGCACTCGACGCATTTAAGAAAGGTCTAAATGAAAACTTGAAACCAACCATTTTCGCTGCGCGACCAAAAGATTTATTGGAAGCCACAGAATTAGCACTCGAACTAGAAAATGAGTCAATGACTTCGCCAAATGCAATCATGCACTTTCAGCGGTCATTCAATCAGCCTCGAAACAATGCTAATACCCGCTATAATTCAAGACAAAATCCACACACACAACGTAATTTTACTACCTTCAACTCAAACAATAGGTACAATGAACCAACAAGATACAACAACAATTTTAATAGACACCAAAATCAAAACAATTACAATAACAGAAATATGAACCACAACAACAACTTCAACAGAAACAACAATAATTACGGTAACCAAGACCGAAACAGCAACCGAAATAGGAACCAAAACAACAGATACACAAACAACCATACAAACCGAAACATACACATAGTAAACAGTGAGGGAAACGGGCAGGGCTCGGAAAACACAGTTTTTTCCAAAAGAAAAACACAGCCAAAATTAAAGATTTTTAAAGTTTGGGATACTAATTCTAACTTTATAAAAGTAAAATACAAGAATAACATTGTGACATTTCTGATTGATACAGGTGCTGATATTTCTTTTTGCAAAAAATCAGTAAAAAAGTAGATGACGATTTTTATAACCCAGACGAAAAATGCAAGTTAACTGGTATTACAAACGAAGAAATTTTTTCATTAGGTAGCATAAATAAAACTTAATTTTGGAGAGGAATCTTGCGAACATGAGTTTCAATTGGTAAATTCAGAATTTCCAATCGAAACCGATGGTATATTAGGCAGAGATTTTCTGAATAAGTTTCTTTGCAAAATTGACTATGAAACATTTGTTATTTCAATTTTAATTAATGAGTCACATATAATATTACCACTGCACTCGAAATCACATGACACACTAATAATAAAAGTGCCACCAAGAACAGAAATTATTCAACCGATCAGATTACAAATAACCGAAGATAAGGTGAAAACCGTCCGAAAAACGGCATGACACACCTACAAATTTTAAATACACAAATGACGAAGTAATATTAAATGGTATTGAGTTGGAAACTGATTCTTTAGACAAATACGACATTTTAAATTATAATAGCAAAAAACATACACACTCACAAAAATGTTTAAGTAAGATCTTGGAAACATTAGACATGACAATGTAATGACACAAAAATTAAAGACGAACTACATATTATTTTCAAAAAATATCAAGACGTATTCCATCTAGATAACGAACCTCTAACAACTAATAATTTTTATAAACAACACATCACGACAACAGACAACATACCAGTATACATCAAAAACTACAGACTGCCACACATTCAAACAGACGTGATAAATGAACAAGTTCAGAAAATGCTAAAGGACGATATTATCGAACCATCGCTCAGTCCATACAATGCTCCACTCCTTTTGGTACCAAAAAAGAACACGGAGGACAAAAAGAAATGGAGACTTGTGGTAGACTTAAGAAAGTTAAATGACAAAATTGTCAATGACAAGTTCCCTTTAAAGAGACTAGAAGATGTTCTAGAAGAAGTTCTACCTAACTTGATAAAGCAAAATGGTTCTCAACTCTTGATATGACCAGTTCATTCCATCAAATTGAACTAGAAAACAAATCACGACCTTTGACAGCCTTCTCTACATCGAACGGACACTTTCAATTCAAACGACTACCGTTCGGACTAAAAATCTCTTCAAACAGTTTCCAACGGATGCTCACTATTGCACTTGCAGATTTAGAATCAAATGCTTTTCTTTACGTGGATGACGTCATTATCTATGGATGTAGTATAAATCACCACAACCAAAATTTAATAAAAGTACTATAAAGACTTCAAAAACACAATTTAAAAGTGAATGCGGCCAAATGTTGTTTTTTGCGTCCCGAAGTGGTATACTTGGGACACCTAATTACTTGTGATGGTATCAAAACTGACCCAGCCAAATATGAAACTATCAAGCATTACCCTATCCCGAAAAATGCGGACGAAGTTAGAAGATTTGTTGCATTTTGCAACTATTATAGAAAATTTATATTTAAAATTTTGCAGACATTGCAAAAAGTTTAAATGCATTATTAAAGAAGTCTTGTAAATTTGTTTGGTCTGAAGAATTTCAAATTGCTTTCGATACGCTGAAAGAAAAATTAATAACTCCACCTTTATTACAATACCCAGATTTTGACAAGCCGTTCATTCTAACGACTAATGCTTCAAATTATGCTTTGGGCGCAGTATTATCGCAAGGCGAAATAGGTTAAGATTTACCAATATCTTATGCCAGCAAATCTTTACAAAATCATGACTTGAATAAACCAGTTATTGAGAAGGAATTATTAGCTATTCATTGGGGAATAAACTTTTTCAAGCCATACCTTTACGGCAGAAAATTTACAGTTATAACTGACCACAGACCACTAATCTCGTTATTCACTCACAAAAACCCTTCCTCAAAAATGACGCGGATTCGACTAGAGCTTTGTGACTATGACTATAACATAATATACAAAAAAGGTAGCATGAACACTAACGCAGACGCACTCTCAAGAATCCAACTGGACTCTGAAACTTTAAAAGAAATGATACCACAAGAAAACAATGAAAAAATAAAAAGAACATTAATTATTACAAGAGGCATGGCAAATAAAGAAGCCATTAAAAATAATGAGGCAAATGATAATAGCAATGAAAAAATCTTTGTAGATGATGTCATCTCTGATTTTACTATGTATGGCAATGCCACAGGAACTCATTTTCAACTTTCTTTTATTTTACTTTCTTTTCAGTTTATATACTTTAGTTGTCATTCTGGGTATAGAGATATGTTTCTTTGGTTCATTATAAAAAAGAGTCGTGAAATGTTAAGAAAAGCCAATTATTTTTTTTTATGTTGTATTAATGAAATAAATTAAATAAAATTTAATAAATAAAACTTCGTTTTAATTGTTTAATTGTTAAAAACGTTTTAATACGCGAAACCATGAGTTTTAATGACTTTTCGGTGGTCAAACTAAAAGAAATACTTCGGGCGAAAAATATGAAAACATCGGGCACCAAAGTGGAAATGGTTGCACGTTTGCTAGAACAGCAAGAAGGTGTTCCTGGCGAATTAAAAGACACTGGTGGTGCATCCCAAGAGGCGACGACGGACTCGGTTTTCAGTGAAGAGCGTCTGCAGGATGAGGGTGGTAGTCTCCAGCGTACTGTGGAGTCACCAGCTCAGCGGCTCCAAAATGTCACCAGTTCACCACCTCCATCGGTTGAGCAGAACCATGCAGTAAAGCATCTTGCAACATGTAGTGCCTCGAATGTTCGCGAAAGAATTTTGTCGCCAATGCATAATCAACAGCCGTTAGTAACAGCGCCGTCTCCGATAAATTTCGTGGAAATTCAAGCGTTCGGAAGTGCTACTAACACAATGACGCCACTCATCGCTGCTGCGCAACCACGTTCAGTTGTGCTGCCGACGCCAGCGCAATCGACGAGCGTGTACATGCAACCGAGCATGTATCAGCATCCATTTTTAACCACACAGACCTTGGCGCCGCAAATGAGTTCAATTGTTTCGACGCATGCGCAATCAGCGAGCGCATACACACCGCCGTTTATGTTTCAAGAACAATTTTCAAATTTGCAGCACGCTTCTGCTGCGCCAGCAGCTTCATTTTTTTTGTCAACGCCGGGACATACTTCGACTGTGTACATGCAGCCGAGTGTGTGTCGGGCTCCTCTTACAAACATTTGCAGCACATTACATTCAAACGCATGTTTTGTACCATATGCAAATACAAATGCGACGATGATGCCGACTTCCTGTGCAACAAATAATTTCAATTCGATTGGAAATTCATTTAATAACATTCGCGACTTAACGTCGATTATGCCGGGCTTTGATCCGTGCAGCGGCGACATCACTTCAGTGCAATTTGTGGAACGAGTACAACAATTGCAAAATGCCTATGGTTGGGATGAGAAATTAATTATTTTTGCAGTCCAAAGCAAACGTAAAGGTTCTGCTAAGCTCTGGATAGACGCACAACCTATCTTCAGAAGCTGGGAGCAGTTTGTAAGTGCGTTTTTAACAGACTTCCCGTGTGTTGTTAACTCAGCAGATATCCATATGCAGATGATGAACGCGCGTATGTTGAAAAGTGAGGCAGTTGTAGATTTTTATTATAGATTGCTATCTATCGGGCGACGTGGAAATGTGGACGATATGCTTTCAGCCATGAACTTTGCCAAGTGTTCAGATTTGCTGCAATCGTTGATAAGTGTTGACTCGAACCAAAGAAAACCGTTTAACTATGGTGCTCAAACGCAACCACAAGGGGTTGCTAAAAATTTTAATATGTCAAATAATAAAAACAATAATTTTAAAAACGATAACAAAGACAATCTTCGGTCCGGTCCAATTTGTTATAATTGTAGGAAACGCGGTCATTTATCTCGAAATTGCCCAGTGCCCCAAAGAAACCAAAAGTGTCAAAAGTGCTCATCAACGAATCATGCTACTCAAAATTGTACAACTCGAGTCGCGCCACGTACGACAGCGGCGGTCAACATTATTGCAAAATCCGAGCAAAGTAAAAACGTTGAAATAGTTAAAGACGTTAAAATAAATAATGTGAAATGTCGCGCATTAATTGATTCAGGAAGCTGCAAATCTCTTGTTCGTCGTTCCATCGCGATTGAGTGTAAAGGACAGCTTATTAGTTGCAACGAAGTTTTGGAAGGTTTTGGTGGAGGCAAATGGAAATGTCGGGAAGTGATGACAGGAATGATAAACCTTGACGGCCGTGACTATGAAAATGATTTTAGTGTTATTAATGACGATATGTTAAAACACGATGCAATAATTGGAACTGATGTTTTATGTCAAGGTCGTGTTATTATCGAAAACGGGAAGTGTCAAGTTGTCGCGCTCGGTGCAATGAAAATAGGCGTCGATGATAGTTTAAAATTAAAAGAAAAAGAAAAATTATTAGAACTTTTGAATTGTTATAGCGGTTGTTTTGGCGAAAAACTAAGTGAACTAGGAAAGTGCGGGGTGTTAAAAATGGAAATTAAATTAACATCGACGAAACCAATTGTTAAACGTCCATATCCGGTTCCTATCCCAAAACAGCAAACTGTCGAAAATATCATTGCAGACTTGTTAAAACATAACATTATTCGACCGTCAAATTCGTTATATGCATCACCGATCGTACTGGTCCGAAAGCAGAATGGGGAAGATCGCTTATGCATAGACTATCGCGAACTTAATGCTATAACTGAGAAGCAGCCATGGTCTATGCCAACGGTGGATGGTGTCCTTTCTTCATTGGCTGGTAAGAAATTCTTTACAACACTCGATTTAATGTCAGGGTACTACCAAGTTGAAATAAGCGAAGAGTCCAAACAATTTACAGCTTTTGTGACACACAACGGTCATTTTGAGTTTAACAGAATGCCGTTCGGTCTGCGGAATGCACCCAGCGTATTCCAGCGCATGATGTCGCAAGTGGTTAAGCCAATGGGTAACAAAATTGTAAGTTATGTAGACGAAGTTATCGTTGCATCCGACTCTTTTGACAATGGAATACAAGACTTAGAAGAATTTTTGAAAATTGTTAAGCAACAAGATCTAACATTAAGGCTATCTAAATGTTCATTTTTAAAGAAAAGTGTCACGTTTCTTGGACACGAGTTGAGCGAAAATGGTTTGTCGCCGGGTAAGATCAAAACTATTGCAATACAAAAATATCAAGCTCCGAAGAATACATTAGAAGTGAGAAGGTTTCTGGGTCTCACCGGATTTTTCCGAAAATTTATAGCCAACTATGCTCAAATTGCTACACCGTTGACGCGCTTGACACGGAAAAACATTGAATTTCAATGGACAGCTGAATGCAACAATGCCTTTCAAAGGTTGGTGCAGCTTTTGACCACATCGCCAGTTCTTGGAGTCTATGATGTACGAAGAGAACACCAGCTACATACAGACGCATGCAGTGTTGGTATCGCAGCTATCTTAATGCAGCGCGAGGACGATGGCACGCTGAAACCGATCGCTTACTATAGCAGACTATGTAACGATGCTGAACGAAACTACCATGGGTACGAGATTGAGGTCTTAGCGGTGGTCGAAGGATGCCAACGATTCCGGATGTATATTCTTGGAAAAAGTTTTACTGTCGTTACGGATTGCCAAGCAATTTCAAGTGTTAAATCATCGAAACCATTAATTCCCCGAGTGGCGCGATGGTTCTTAAAACTCCTTGAATATGATTTTGAAGTCGTTCACCGTCCTGGAACTTCGATGGCACATGTCGATGCGATGAGTCGGGCGCCGGTTGAAGCATCTATTGAACCTGAAGATGTTAGCACGAAGGTCATGAAGATAGGTGTTACTGTAGATGACTGGATATTTACGATGCAAAAGCAAGATCCTAAGCTGTTGCAAATTATAGATATTTTATCAGATACATCATCAAAACATCGAGATAAGTATAAAAACGAATTTGTTGTTAAAAGTAATCGTCTTTGGAAAAGAAAAGAGGAAAAACTACTGCTTGTTATCCCTCGTGGTATTCGATGGCGAATAGTGAGACTGTGCCATGATGAGTCTGGGCACCCTGCGGTTGATGGCACCTTGAAACGACTTCTAGCCCATTTTTGGTTTCCAAGAAGCAGAAATTTTGTAAAGTGCTACATAAAAGCTTGCGTGGAATGTTGCTACAGCCGTGAACCTCGTCGTAAGGAGTGTGAATTATTCGGAATGGATACACCTCGACTTCCGTTTGAGATTTTACACATGGACCACCTTGGCCCATTTGCACGAAGTCGTCGAGGAAATGAACATATACTTGTCATTGTGGATGCTTTAACCCGATATTCGCTGATTGCCGCAGTAAGGTCTACAAAAACAAAGCCAGTGATCGATGCTCTGCAGAATTTGACAATGACATTTGGGCTGCCGAGAATTTTGGTAACTGACCGCGGTACGTCGTTCATGTCAGCCGTATTTGAAGAATACTGTCGTGTAAATGATATAAAGCACATCAAGGTTGCCGTTAGAACGCCGCGAGCCAATGGACTTGCAGAACGTGTGAATCAAAATGTCTTGTCGTACCTCAGAACATCAACAACGGACGCTAAAGACTGGGATCTCCAACTCAGAGGTCTCCAATGGACTTTAAATACTACTGTCAATTCTACTACAAAGTTTGCACCGATGGATTTAATTTATGATTTCCCATTACGAGACATAAGTGGAAATCGAATCCTTGCCGCATTACAAGATGCAACAGTCTCATCGGAAAATATCAATATGCTCGACAAACGCACTGAAGCTATCAACAATATCGAGATTGCACGAGCCGCCTGGAAGTCAAGATTTGATGCAAAACACGTGAAGCCGAAAGCATACAAGGAGGGAGATTTGGTTCTGCTTGAGAGTGCCTTACCAAGCACTGGGGAATCAAGAAAACTCGATGCTAAGTTCCGAGGGCCTTATACTATTTCTAAGGTCCTACGTTTCAATCGTTATCTGGTAGAAGACATAGAAGGTGCTCACCGTAATCAGCGAAAATTCAGCACTGTGGCGAGCAGTGATAAAATTAAGCCATGGTGTGCTCTTTACCCCGAAATAGACGACGAATATGAAATTGATACATCTGACGACTATGACGATGTTCCACCGGATGAGTAGTAACTCGGGACGAGTTAAAGTCAGGAAGGGCCGAACTGTCATCCCTGATTTTACTATGTTTGGCAATGCCACAGGAACTCATTTTCAACTTTCTTTTATTTTACTTTCTTTTCAGTTTATATACTTTAGTTGTCATTCTGGGTATAGAGATTTGTTTCTTTAGTTCATTATAAAAAAAGAGTCGTGAAATGTTAAGAAAAGCCAATTATTTTTTTTATGTTCTATTAATGAAATAAATTAAATAAAATTTAATAAATAAAACTTCGTTTTCCACTCTGGCTCCTGACAATGGTGACAATACCCAGAAGTCTGATCAACTTATGATATGGGATTGTACATCCATTAGTGACGTCAAGAATATGAAGAACTTAAAGTTTTATATGGCCAATAATAATGAAAGTAAAGTACATATTGAAAGTAATATAGTGCACGTAGCGATTAGCGATAATCCATCGAAACCAGTTTCGTTTTCGGAGAAGCTAAAATCTAAACATAATAATTTAAAAATGCATGCGGGATACAGCGATAATTCAACGAATCTAGATTCAATTTTGAAGAAACTGATATCTAAAATGAAAAATGAGAATATTGAAGAACTAGCGCTAGCCAACAATGATAAAATATTCAAATTGTATACAAATAAAGAATTTAAAGAAGCTTATACAAAGATACAACAAAATATTCAAAAAGGAAAAAATCCTCAAAGTCCTCAATTAAAAATACTAATTTATGACCCACCAAAAAGGGTACAAGATGGCCTTACGAAATTCAAATTAATCAACGATTACCATAACACAGGCCACCTACGTGTCAGAAAAACATTAATAAAACTAAAACAAAGATATGTTTGGAAAAACATGGGTAAGATGGTAAACAACTTAGTGTCACGCTGCGATATATGTGCAAAAAGTAAACAAACACTTCACACAAAAGAACCACTCACGTTAACAGACACCCCTAGCAATAGTTTTCAGACATTGTCAATTGACACTGTAGGACCATTACGAATTTCAAACGAGTACCGCTACATACTGACAATACAATGCGAACTGACAACGTTTGTAATTGCACACCCAATGTCGACAAAAGATGCAGACACAGTTGCAAGAACATTGGTTGAGTAAGTAATTCTAAAATATGGCCTCCTTCAAGTGTTGAAATCAGACAACGGCACTGAATTCAAAAATTAAATAATGCGCAAAATATGCACGCTTTTGAAGATCGAACAAATACTTTCAACACCATACCATCACCAGACAATAGGCTCTCTCGAAAGAAACCACAGGGTGCTAAACGAATTTTTATTGACAACAGCTACTGACCACGAATGGGACAAGTGGATCCCATACTTCACATTTACGTACAACACGACCCCACACATAGACACAGGATACACACCACATGAATTAGAATTAGACGGAAAACTAGCGTCATTACCAAATAACATTTACAATTCACAAACAAGGTTTTATGATTTCGAAAGTTACCTGAGCGAGATGCGTACTAGGTTGAATTTTGCTCTAAATAAGGCAAAAGAAATACTCATACGAGCTAAACAAAAGCGTACTAATAAGAATTTGGACTACACAAATACACTAAGAGCAGAAATAGGAGATTTAGTTTTACTTAAAATAGAAGATAGGAATAAACAACAATTACCATATTTAGAATATGAGATAGATTGAGAATATTAGATAGCCCATTTAGAATATTAGATATATTAGGAGTGAATACTGTAATAGATTATAATGGAGTACATAAGAAAGTACACAATAACCAACTAAAACCATATAAGGCAATAATTTAATACTTTAGCAAGATATTTAGTCAAATACATTGAAACCAAAACTTATTATATTACACTATATCATATATATTTTTATCATATTTTAATACTATTTTATTACTTATATTTCGAGAATAGATGACGCGTTTAAGAAAAATTATTGTAACCCCTAATTTTTCTCTTAAGGATGAGGGGGTAGTGTGCTCCCATTATACACACTGCCGACCCTAAGTTTCGTTGTCATATTCAGCAACATATTGAGTGACTAATAAGTTAGCACTGCATTATCGGCTTGTGCTGCACTCAATGCATGCGAATAATTTCATTACTCACTCAATATTGTTGACCGTGCCAAATTATCATTCGTCAAACCAAAAATATGTAATTTGAATCCTTTCGATGATTCAAATTCAATATGCAAGAACGAAACGCAACATAGGTTATAAGTATATTAACTAACTAGAGAAGTATGACCATAGATTAAGACTACTAAGTAAGTTTTGTAAGAATGTTATAAAAGAGCCGAGATGGCCAACAATAAATCAGACTTTAATTAACTGCACAAGCTGGCAGATCTCTGCTTTGTTTAACTTTTTTTAAACGTCTGTTTGCCTTGAACATAGTTCAAGTCGGCAAACACTGCAGCCTATAGCGAAGGCAAACTCTGCCGCTATAACATAAAACGATCCTAAATATAATATAACAAAATTTAGTAGTAGCAGTTAAATAAATCTTTATGTAGTAACATACAATTTGTTTTATTTATTGTATTTGATTCATAAAACTAGTAAGCATTGTTTTAATCGTAAAAACTTCAAAAACTGGGTAAAATAAAAAAAACTGGAAAACTGTGAAATAGGGCGGGTCGATATAAAAATCGCCCATTGCTCAGTGAAAATCGTATTTTAGGGATCAAAATAAGAAACTTTGCCCGAGGAACTATATCTCTAAAACGAATTCTGATGCCCCAACTTTTCCGTAGGGTAAAATTTTGAAAAATCCCTCGTTGACCCATTTACAATGCCCCAATCGAGTCCAAATGTATGACCGACCCCCACTAACTTTGGAGGGCCGATCCACCCATGCCAGTGGCACACCTCCTGGAACCCCCTGGCAGGTTCCCCATACAAACAAATTTCTTATTTTGATCCCTAGAATACGATTTTCACTGAGCAATGGGCGATTTTTTGCCTCCCCACAACTCGACCCGGCCTACTGTGTACCCTCTTCAAAAACTGGCAAAAAAAGTTTTATCCGCCCATATGGTAACACTGATCGCAAAACACAATTATCTTCATTTATTTGTTTGTTGACATTTTAGTTTGTCACAAAATCAGAAGATCGTTCTCAATTGAGAACATTAAAATTTAAAATGGTTTTGTAGGAGGCTTACAAAAGGTTTGTTCCTATTTTAAAATTCTCTCATTTGTGAAGCTGTTACAAAAGGTTTTTTCGTTATTGAACGTTTATGAATAACGTCTTTAGGCATGTGTCTTACAAAGGGTTTACAAGAGGTTTGTAACTTTTTATGTAAACGGCTGTATATATGTAATTTCGATAATTATTCAAAATAAGTTAAATTCCGTCTACAGACTGCATTAACTAGAGCACAACATTTGATTAACAAAACAAAACAAAATCAAAAGCAATCACATAATCCAAACACCAAAAATACTGACATCAACATAGGACAAGAAGTATTAATTAAAAATCACACTGCACACAAACTAGAACCTATTTACAAAGGACCATTTAGAGTAATTGACATAGATGATAAAAATAGGTTCTTGGCCCAATCCTATTTATGCTCTACATAAATAGCCTGATAAAGACTATTGATGTAAATATCTGCACGCCTTTTATTTTTGCTGATGATATTCAGCTACAATTTTCTGGTGAATACCAATTTTTAGACGTCTCTATCAATATTAATAACACAAATATCAATTTTGTTGATGAATTAAAATGCCTTGGTGTAATCATTGACAGAAAACTTACGTTTGAATCGCATATTAAGAGCTTAAGTTCAAAAATAAATTTCACCTTACGTAGGCTTTATAGCATGCATCTATATCTGCCAATAAAGATAAAAATCAGGCTTGTCCATGCTTTGCTAATGTCTACCTTGTCATATGGTATTGAGGTATTTTCAGGTACTATTTCGCACAATTTAAAGAAGATACAACTATTATTTACTAGAATTATGAGATTGATGAGATGAGTTCGAGATCATATCTCCTCATATGTTTTTCAATTTCTTAATTGCAGTTTTTTAAATTTTATTAAAATAGGGTTACTCACGCATTTCTTTAAAACGATAAAAAATCAATTGCCGGCATACTTGGTTAATTGTTTTGTTTTTTCTCGTTCTTCAAGAAATGTTAAAATTATTTATCCCTCTATCTCTTGTTCGCTTTTTGAAAGATCTTTTCATATTAGAGTGGCTCGTTGTTGGAATGATCTGCCCACTGCATTGAAATCATTTGCTTCTATAAATGTTTTTAAACGTACGCTCCTAGATTATTACGGTAATATGAATTTGTAATGTGAGTGGATTTTTGCCTTGTTTTAATTTTGATTTTTGGTCGCTGTGGACCACTTATATGATTTAATTTTTTTATATATTAAACAAATAGTTTTCCAAGCGCAGCCTTATTTTGTTTTTGGGACTAGTTATAAGTAAGATAATAATATTATATTTTAAGTTTTGAAATTTTATTCATTTAGCACATAAATTTATACAACCATAATTTTGTGATTTGGCCTGAGAGGCTTTTGAAATTATATTGATTGAACAAATAAAAAAAAATTAAAAAATAATGATAAGGAAAGAACCAAAAAATTAACTTATTAAATTTTTTATAACAATATATAATTATAGAGGAAATATGTACTTCGACTACTTTTTTTTAATACCTAGAATAAATTTTATCTTTAAATAAGACATTACATTAATTAAACTTTCTAAATTTATTTGGATAGCAACTTCTGAATTCACTAAGATATGAATTAGGTGAAATGTTATATTAAATATATAATTGTCTCAATTATTTGTAAAATTTATTATATGTTTTCTTTATTTTTTTTATCTTTCTGATGATTAAAATTAAATTTAATTTGAATAAAAATCCCTAAGAAAGCTCTTATCGACATCGCATGATCAACGATCTCCATTAGACCTTTCTCTTTAAAAGGGGAGGTATAGTGAAAATTGGATGTGATTCACTCAAATAAATAACCTACATACTTATCACTTGACACCTTGATATTGCCAAAGTGTCAAGCTGATTAAGTATTTTAAGCATTGCAATGCACTTGAGTCACTTTAACTTTGTTTATCACCATTGACACCATGATATTGCCAAAGTGTCAAGCTGATTACGTGCATTTTAAGTGTTTCAATGCAACTTAGTAACCGATTCTAGTCTATTGGAGTATAGAAGGTAGTAAGGGTTCCAAATCGTCGAGCAATAATCCAGGTGCGGTCTCACTAAAGAACAATAAAGTGTCTTAAGGGTGTATGGGTCAATAAATTCAGTGGAATTTCTTTTTAAAAACCATAAAATTGAGTTAGCTTTCGCAATTATCCATTCGATATGATTTTTAAATAATTATTGATCCAAAAAACTCCCAAGTCCTTTTTACAGGACACTCTATGAAGAGTGGTAGAATTAATGGAATGCATAATTTAAAGAAGTTGGCTGGAAAGCCACTGAAAAGTGGCATCGCTAAAATTAATTTTGACATTAGCTGTAGGTGTGGTGAATCTCTTTACCCAACCTGGTAATTCTGCCATGCCCGAAACTAGCCTAAACTTTACTTGAAAAATTTCTTCGTGCACGAATCTTTTTCTTCCAATTGCTTCAATTTATTGTCAATCAGCTGTACACTCCAAGCTCTATTTATTTTTTCTTAAAGATGTGCCCTTGTACGGAATGAAAGGTAGTTACAAGGGCAAATAATTTTACGACCATAATGTCCATCCCGAATAATGCACAACGTCCATGTAAAGTGTGCTCACACATATGCACACTGCCAATCTTACATTTCATTACTTCTTTTGTAAAAAAGCGTTAATGCATTGAGTGACAAATATGCTAGCACTGCACTATCGGCGTGCGCTGCACTCAAGGCATGCGAATGTTGTGGACACTCCTCATCGCAATGTTTAGAATAATTATTTTAATTTGTTAATATGGAACAACTATAGTTTAAAATATTATTATAACACTTTGTAAAAAGGGCATAGGTGTAAGGGCACACAGTTTACAGTCTACGCGTAAAAATTT
Source organism: Dichetophora obliterata (assembly GCA_963920525.1). Classification (NCBI taxonomy): domain Eukaryota; kingdom Metazoa; phylum Arthropoda; class Insecta; order Diptera; family Sciomyzidae; genus Dichetophora; species Dichetophora obliterata. The sequence continues at coordinate 141,300,807 of OY986437.1, forward strand.
TTTCTTCATTTTTCAAAAATGCAAAAATAAAATATCGGTCTCGAATGGTTTCGGAGATAAAATTCGCCAAAGTTCTATAATTCAGTGCGAAATTTGTGTGGAAGCTTATCTAACCTGTAACATTATAATACTTAAATTTAACACGAAAACCACTGCTTAAAATTATCGCGAAAAATACAAAAACTTTAACCCTCTTAGATCGCAGTTCTTTATTTTGGTACATTTTAAAACAATTTAAAAGACAAGAAAAATCGCCGCAATTTTTAATAACAATTTTTCGCCTGCGGCGATTTCTTAATCCACCGTTTGTTAAAAAAATGTCGCCGTTTGTTAAAAAAATGTCGCCGTTTGTTCCTAAATATTTCAAAAATTGTTATTAAAATAATAATATTTTATGGCTTTTAAATGTAAACTTAAAAAACTTAAAAAATAACAAAATAATAATAAAAAAAACGAAACTGCTTGAGTGTGTGCGTGTGTGTGAGTCAACGATCTCCCGGTGCATCAGCAAGTGCAGCAAAGTTAAATTGGCTTTCTTTGCTGGTCCTGCAAGTGCCACCACCACCAAGTGCAGTGCAAAATTTGTTGCCAGCCAACATCCTTGAAGTGCCATCACCAGAAGCACAAGCAAGTGGAGCGCAAATTTCCTAATTCTTTTGCTTACCAACGTTCTCCGAGAGTCGCCACGAGCAGCACCAGCAAGTGCAGCAAAATTCAATTGACTGGTCAACTCTCCAATATTTCAGAAGCACCATATTTCATCATGTCTCAAGAGCAGAGGTAAAATTTTGCCATTATACTCCGGCGTGAATTAAATAAATTGAAAGCGGAGAATTTGTGCTTCATTTGCTTGTGCTGCTGGTGGTGGCACTTGTAGGGCGTTCGCCAGCAAATAAAGCCAATTTAACTTTGCTGGACTTGCTGATGTACCGGGAGATCGTTGGCCCACATACACGCAAGCACAAACTCAAGCACTTTCGTTTTTTTTATTTTTATTATTTTGTTATTTTTTAAGTTTTTTAAGTTTACAATATTGCAAGTCTACGAAATAAGGTGCAAGTACAAGCACTCGAATTAAATACGTCGCGGAAATTGATTTTTTTTTCTTTATTTTTGAGTGTGTCAAAAATTCGCTTTCGATTGTTAAAATTTGTAGTAGCCCCTGGGCACAGATAATATAATAGAAAAATGTGCCACCGCCATACAAGCAAGTGGCACAGTAAAATTTGAATGTGGATTTATCATAAATCCACATAAAATCTTTATGAGAGTCAGCGACCGAACAATTTAAAGCTTTTGAGAGCGAGAGAATAAGTAAGCGACAATGTGAGCAAATGTGAGCATAATATTGAAAAGCAATAGAAATAATATGTAAAGATTTGATGCACGAAACATCTGAATAAACGATGTATCCCAACAAAATGTAGCAGAATTTCATTAGGTTCTACTAAAAAATGTTGGCATTTTTTTTTACTAAACTACCCTACGAACATTATATAATTTAAAGTTATTATATTTTTTTTGCATTATCTCTTATCTTTTTGTTATATAATTTCAAGAATACAATATAATAAAGATGACATAATTTAGGCATATTTTGTGTGTTGACTTGGTTTTTTTTTGCCGTTTTGCCACATGATATTTTTAGTGTTATATTATTGTAAGGGCGATTTTATCAGTTTAAGCTTAGCAGCGAATAATGTTGTAAGCAATATTTTTTAAGTTGTTTTTTTTTGCGAAAAAATTTTTTATTTAACTACTTTTATATATTTTTATTATATTATTGCAAATACATGCTTTACTATATGAAAAGTACTCAGAAATGCAATTTCAATTGTTCTTACTTATAAAACAAAAACATTTTTTTAATCATGTTTTGAGAAAAATTCAATATTTTGGACCGTTTTTGAAAAAAAAATTAATGAATTCATTTACTGACCTAACGCTACAGTTGAAACTATTTTTGTAAAGTGATTTTATTAAAACTTTGATCAAAAAAATTTTAATTAAATATATTTTAATTAAATATATTTAAAAATAGCTGATTGCATCGAAAGTCAAAGTTTTAATTTTCATGTCATTTTTTCTCATTCTTGGGGAACGATGTTTTATAAAAAAGTCATTGTACCAAAAATTTCGGAACTTTTAAAGATATGTGAATGTTTTTGGTTTTAAAATTAATGAAATTTTTTAAATTTAATTTGCGAAAAATTTTTTTCAAGAAAGATTTTCAATATCTGTTGGATAACTCCATTATTTAAGATTAATTTTTATTACTTTGAAAATTCCCTTTTTTTATATATGTAAACACTGATATTTGACTTTGTGCAACATTGAATCTTTGTACGTATTTCAAACTAAAAAGAAAATTTGTCAGTTGAAGAGAGACGAGAAAGAATAAGTAAGTTTCTACATTTTTTGTCAATTGTCGATATTTTAAGTAAATTTATATAATTTTATAATAAAACCATATAGATAATAAAACCACACATACATTCAACAATTGCGCAACAGTTTGTTCAATAAATATTGATATCCAAAATATTAAGTGCGTTTTCGTTATATTCTGGACGTCTCAAAGTTGCTGCCGCAACATTTTTTATTATTTATTCACTGGAATTGTCCGCCGCCATTTTGTTATTGGAGAAAGTTCTCGAACTGATGCCCCACAGAAGCGAACGAGCGAACAAAGGAGTACCGCAAAAAGCCTTACAAGATTATTCTCGCAAAGAGTTCCAGAGTTTGTGCCTCCGTTTGGACTCTTCCGAAAAAGAGCGCTTTAAACTCGAACAATTGGTGGCAAGAAATTTGTTGGCTAGCCAGAACAACAATGCCATCGCTATTAGTAACTCTACCGCCGCCTGCAGCAACAACGCTGCTGATATTGATAACTTCACCACCGCCGCTGCCACTTTCAATTCTGCCACCTCCTGCAGCAACGTCGCCACTGCCAATTTCAATTCCACCACCACCGCCAACATCTTCAATCATGCATCTGTCGCCAACAACTTAGCTGAAGTTAACAACAGTTCCAACGCGTGCTCACCATTGTATTCGTTGACTCCTCAAGTAAGTACACGCTTTTTTTATCCTACTGTTGCAAACAGCAGCGCTGCCATTAACCAATTTAATAACGTCGCCATAAATACTGCCAATACTGCCGCCATTGGCCCAAACTTTGCCACTGCGAATGCGTTCGCAAATCCTTCATATTTAACCGCCGCAAATAGCCCATATTTTTCGAATACCAATTCAGACCCTAACGCAATCAATACCCATACGATCGTTAGCACCGCCGCCAGCAATGCCACCCCTTGCCCAGCCGTATCATACATGTCGCCGTATGCTGTTACAAATACGTCATTCAGTTTGCCACAAATTAATTTAAATCAACAAGACAGGACACAATCAAGTACATTTTTACCGGCTGTCATGCCGTACAATTTGCCTGTGCGAAAACTTCAGGATTTGCCTAACTTTGATGGCCAGCCAGAACACTGGCCAATGTTTTTTGTTGCATTCAAAGAAACTACTGCCGCCCATTCGTATTCAGATTTGGAGAATCTCACTCGACTGCAGAAGTCGCTGCGTGGAATTGCCAAGCAGCAAGTCGATGCCCTTTTGATACACCCTAGCAGTGTGGGTGCAATAATGCGCACTCTGGAATTTCGTTTTGGTCGTCCAGACATCTTAATCAGAAGCAAAATAGCTAAGGTACGCGCATTCCCAGCCATTTCATATTCAAAAATTAGCGAAATAATAAATTTTAGCATAATGGTGTCTAATCTTACAGCCTTTTTAGAAAATGCTGGCGCTGCTCCACATTTGTCAAACCCAACATTGCTTGACGAATTAATTAATAAATTGCCCTTTAATAAGAAAGAAGAATGGGTCAAACATACAATTTCTATTTATCCACAGAACCCCACCGTCCGTATTTTTAGTGGTTGGCTGCAACAAGTAGCTACTTATATTTCTATGGCTACCGAATCTATCCCGCTGCTTTTGCAAGTTCCTTCGAACAACAAAAAAGAAAAGAATTTTAGTACGATATTTACCGTCGCTACTGACGGTACGCCTGGTGGCTCAAAAATTGAATGCATTGTTTGCAAAAAAGAGCATGCACTTTATCAATGTGCAAAGTTTAAAGAAGCTACTGTGGCTTAACGATGGAGCACAGTTAAAAATAATCCTTTGTGTTTTTGCTGCCTGCGCTCTGGGCACAATGTGCTCAGTTGCCGATATAGAAAGGATTGTGGCATTTCTTCATGCAAAAAATCGCACAATCGCCTTTTACATGAGCCTAGCCAAAATAATGCTCAAAATAACGAGAATACAAATTCTGTGCATTTTGTTTCATCTGACGGTGCAAAGAATGTAACAAAGAACACGATTTTAGAGAGGGAGCGCAACATGAAAACATTATTTAAATATTTGCCCGTAGAGTTGAGAGGACCAAAAGGATCATGCCAAGTTATTGCGTTTATTGACGATGGCGCAAAAATTTCATTATTAGAAGAAAGTGTAGCCAAGGTAATCGGCCTCCAGGGTGCTTCAAATTTGTTGTCGCTCAGGTGGATAGGGAATAAAACAACAAGTGAAATATCTCAACATTTCGCTTAAGAGATTTCTGGTTGCTATAAAGATGCACCGAAATTGCTCATGAAAAACGTTCGTACATCAAAAAAATTGTTTTTGCCGCCACAAACTTTGAATTTACATGAATTTCAAAGAACCAATAGTGAACTCGAAGATATTTTTATTCATGATTATTCTGCTGCTGTGCCACAACTGTTAATAGGTGTACCACATACAAATTTAGTGCGCCCTATTGAGATTTTAAATTTCGATAAAGGTTTTGCCGCTCATAAAACAAAATTAGGGTGGACCTTATTTGGTTCTAATGAATGTAGCAATTCAGACGCTGCTGTTTATCATGTTGATTTAGAAAATGCTAACATTATGGAAGAATTGCAAAAGCAAGTCGCAGAATTTTATGCCACGGAAGGTTTTGGCACAAAAATTGTGGGACCCGTCTTATCTGAAGAAGACAAAAATTCTGAAAAAAATTTAAAAGAAACCACAAAAAAGTTGAAGGGCAATATGAAACAGGACTTTTGTGGAAAAACGGTGATGTTCAATTTCGGGAGAGCTATACTATGGCCCTGAAAAGGCTTGAACTAGTGGAGAAGAAAATGTCCAAAAAAGACGAGTTTGCAAATTGGTATAAAAGTAAAATTAATGAATATGTTTCAAAATCGTACGCCCGCAAATTATCTTTTACAGAAGCTAATGAAGTTGACAATCATACATGGTATTTGCCACATTTTGCTGTGTGCAATATAAACAAAGGCGGTAAGCTAAGGCTCGTTTTTGATGCCGCAGCACAGTCAAATGAAATGTCGCTGAATTCAATGCTTACCAAAGGCCCAGATGCCTATCAGCCAAAGTCATTAACAATGATTTTATTCAATTTTCGTCAAGCGCAAGTGGGTATATGCGGTGATATCCGTGAAATGTTTCACCGTATAAATATTCGCCCGGAGGATCAAAGTGCCCAAAGATTTTTGTGGCGTGATGCCAATTACTTACTTAGTTGGCGCTACAACCGTATGTCGGTCTTGGCCTCATCTAAGAATTTGCGCCAGCCATTTCTGTCTTTCGCTTGCTGGCGCCAGTTGGAAATTCCAAGCTTCGTCAGGTTGTCCTCTACTTGGTCTTTCCAACGAAGATGCGGTCGTCCTCTTCTGCGTTGACCGCCGCTGGGTACCGAATCGAATGTTTTCTTCACTGGAGCATCGTCTTTCATGCGCTGAACATGACCAAGCCAGCGAAGCCGCTCGATTTTAATGCGCTTGACTATGTCGATGTCAGCGTACAGCTCATACAGTTCATCATTCCACCGTATTCGGTACTCGCCATTGACGCAGATTGGTCCGTAGATCTTACGAAGAATCTTTCTCTCGAATGCTCCTAAAGTCTTTTCATCTGAACTGCTCAGCGTCCAGGTTTGTGATGCGTAAAGTAGGACGGGCATGATGAGCGATTTATAGAGCGTGATTTTCGTTCGTCGAGAGAGGGCTCTACTTCTCAATTGCATACTGAGCCCAAAGTAACACCTGTTGGCAAGAGTTATTCTTCGTTTGATCTCAATGCTGATGTCGTTGGTTGAATTAATGCTGGACCCCAGATAAACGAAGTTCTTCACAACCTCGAAGGAGGTATTGTCAACGGTAACGTGGGTTCCAAGACGCTGGGACTGTTTGTTTGTTGACACTAAGTATTTTGTCTTATCTGCATTCACTGCCAGACCCATTCGACTTGACTCTCTTTCTAATCTGAAAAATGCTGCACTGACTTCGCGCGTATTATGGCCAATGATATCTATGTCATCAGCATACGCAAGCAGCATAACACTCTTGTAGAATATTGTGCCACTACGTCTCAGATCAGCAGCTCGGATGATCTTTTCCATCATTAGGTTGAAAAAGTCGCACGATAAGGAATCACCTTGTCTGAAACCTCGTTTGGAAACAAATGGTGGGGAGAGGTCCTTCCCGATTTTAACTGCGCTGCTGGTGTTGCTCAGTGTCATCCTGCAAAGTCGTATTAGTTTTGCAGGAATACCAAATTCAGACATGGTGGAGTACAGGTGCTTCCTTATTGGGCTGTCGAAGGCGGCTTTGTAGTCGACAAAAAGATGGTGGATGTCGACTTGTTTTTCTTGAGTCTTCTCCAAGATTTGTCGTAGCGTGAAAATCTGGTCGATGGTGGACTTTCCAGGTCTGAAGCCACACTGATAAGGTCCGATCAGTTCGTTTACAATGGGCTTCAATCTTTCACATAAAACGCTCGACAGGACCTTATATGCGATATTAAGAAGGCGTATCCCACGGTAATTGGCACAGATAGTGGGATCGCCTTTCTTGTGGATTGGGCAGAGCACACTGATATTCCCATCGGTCGGAATGCATTCTTCCGACCATATTCTGCATAGAAGCTCGTGAATGCATTTAAGTAGAGCTTCGCCTCCATTCTTAAACAGCTCAGCAGGTAAGCCATCAGCTCCTGCGGCTTTGTTATTTTTAAGCCGAGCTATAGCTGTCAGAACTTCATCATAGTCGGGCAGCGGAACTTCAACGCTGTCATCCAAAATTGGGGTTTCCGGAATATCATCTCTATTGGCGGGATTGTTGTCAGCGTAGCCATTTAGAAGCTTAGAGAAGTGTTCCCTCCATAACGTCAGTGTACTCTGGACATCTGTCACTAGATTCCCGTTTTCATCCTTGCAGGAAAAGGCCCCGGTTTTAAAACCATCGGCAAGGCGTCTTATTTTTTCGAAAAATTTTCGTGCCTCATTCCTGTCACCATACATCTCAATCTTCTCAGGGGACATCCAGGTGGCTTTATGAATATTGAGATGCTTGAATCTAGTGCTACTTACGACCATGTTTCGTGCTGCGGTGAAGTCAATCAGCCTCATTCCGTTATCGGAGGTGTTGTCGTGGAGACTGAACTTTCCTGCTGTTGGACCAAAAATATTTTCCTTGCCCACCCTAGCGTTGAAGTCACCAAGCACGATTTTTACGTCGTGGCGGGGGCAGCGCTCGTAAGCATTTTCAAGGCGCTCGTAGAAAATTTCCTTGATCTCATCGTCCTTGTCTTCTGTCGGAGCGTGCGCACATATTAGGCTTATATTGAAAAATTTAACCTTTATGCGGATTATGGCAAGTCGTTCGTTCACAGGTGTGAATCGCAGGACGTGGGGCCGTAGTCTCTTGCCAACTATGTATTTTTCCAAGACATCAGTCAGTTGGATAGAGGCACCTTCCCAATTAAGGGTTCGGACATTCCAGGTGCATATCCGTAAATCATTATCAGTTTTTCGTTTGCGGTAGTCGTCATCAGATTTGGGGATAATTTTTCTTCTTTTCTTATATGTTTTCATTGAAATTGGTTTTTACGGGTGGGCTTCAAACCCGACGCACAACCTATTTTAAGCCTAGGGAGGCCCGCCGCTCAGATTAGCCGCCAAACTAACGGTTGTCAGTTTTGACGTTGCCCAGGAAACACCACGTGGAGGTTTGAGTCGACTTGAGGCGATTTCACAAAGATTATGCTGGCCTCGCCAGGTTGAGACAGTCAGACATGTTACATTGTTCCATCGCCCCCAATCTCCCAATAAAAAATAATATTTTGTATTCTAGAAAAAATATCAGATTTTTCATAAGTATATCAATCGCTTTCGTGTCATGTGCTGTAGCGGAGAAAAAATTTTGAGATTATCCAAAAAAATATCTACAAATTTTCTATCTTTTGTTTTAGCGGAGCTGTTACTGTCCAAAGTTAGAATTTAAAAAAATACTGTTGATTAAGTGTATTTTTACATGAAAAAAAGACATTTTAAATTTGGACGATTACAGCTCCGCTAAAACAAAAGATACAAAATTTGTTGATACTTCGTTGAGTATTCACAAAATTTTAGCTCAGCTGCAGCATATGACACGAAAGTGGTTGATATATTGATGGAAAGGTTGATATTTTTTCTAAAATAAAATATATTATTTTTTATTTTATGGTGAGTAGTTTAGATTCTAGATCAATAATACTAAACACGTACCAAAACCGTAAAACACCCTGTATCTTGAAAGTTTTACAATATATGAGGCAACTGAGTACGGAGTTGGAACGAGTGTTGAAAGTACATATAGGAATGAAAATGGACTTACCGGATCCGAAATTCGTATACTAGTATTATTTATCCAAACATGTATGAATATAAGGGCGCTACTATTATTTTGACCGCAACTGTACATTCAACAATTGCGCAACAGTTTGTTCAATAAATATTGATATCCAAAATATTAAGTGCGTTTTCGTTATATTCTGGACGTCTCAAAGTTGCTGCCGCAACATTTTTTATTATTTACTCACTGGAATTGCCCGCCGCCATTTTGTTATTGGAGAAAGTTCTCGAACTGATGCCCCGCAGAAGCGAACGAGCGAAAAAAGGAGTACCGCCAAAAGCCTTACAAGATTATTCTTGCAACATGTCGTCGAGTAACTCGTCTGCGACCATAGAGGGATCTAAAAGCGACCATGAGTCGGAAAACGAGCTCAACACCACAACCAAGCCTACCATAAGTGCTGAATTTGTTGAGTTGCGCAAAGAGTTCCAGAGTTTGTGCCTCCGTTTGGACTCTTCCGAAAAAGAGCGCTTTAAACTCGAACAATTGGTGGCAAGAAATTTGTTGGCTAGCCAGAACAACAATGCCATCGCTATTAGTAACTCTACCGCCGCCTGCCGCAACAACGCTGCTGATATTGATAACTTCACCACGGCCGCTGCCACTTTCAATTCTGCCACCTCCTGCAGCAACGTCGCCACTGCCAATTTCAATTCCACCACCACCGCCAACATCTTCAATCATGCATCTGTCGCCAACAACTTAGCTGAAGTTAACAACAGTTCCAACGCGTGCTCACCATTGTATTCGTTGACTCCTCAAGTAAGTACACGCTTTTTTTATCCTACTGTTGCAAACAGCAGCGCTGCCATTAACCAATTTAATAACGTCGCCATAAATACTGCCAATACTGCCGCCATTGGCCCAAACTTTGCCACTGCGAATGCGTTCGCAAATCCTTCATATTTAACCGCCGCAAATAGCCCATATTTTTCGAATACCAATTCAGACCCTAACGCAATCAATACCCATACGATCGTTAGCACCGCCGCCAGCAATGCCACCCCTTGCCCAGCCGTATCATACATGTCGCCGTATGCTGTTACAAATACGTCATTCAGTTTGCCACAAATTAATTTAAATCAACAAGACAGGACACAATCAAGTACATTTTTACCGGCTGTCATGCCGTACAATTTGCCTGTGCGAAAACTTCAGGATTTGCCTAACTTTGATGGCCAGCCAGAACACTGGCCAATGTTTTTTGTTGCATTCAAAGAAACTACTGCCGCCCATTTGTATTAAGATTTGGAGAATCTCACTCGACTGCAGAAGTCGCTGCCTGGAATTGCCAAGCAGCAAGTCGAGTCCCTTTTGATACACCCTAGCAGTCAGTGTGGGTGCAATAATGCGCACTCTGGAATTTCGTTTTGGTCGTCCAGACATCTTAATCAGAAGCCAAATAGCTAAGGTACGCGCATTCTCAGCCATTTCATATTCAAAAATTAGTGAAATAGTAAATTTTAGCATAATGGTGTCTAATCTTACAGCCTTTTTAGAAAATGCTGGCGCTGCTCCACATTTGTCAAACCCAACATTGCTTGACGAATTAATTAATAAATTGCCCTTTAATAAGAAAGAAGAATGGGTCAAACATACAATTTCTATTTATCCACAGAACCCCACCGTCCGTATTTTTAGTGGTTGGCTGCAACAAGTAGCTACTTATATTTCTTTGGCTACCGAATCTATCCCGCTGCTTTTGCAAGTTCCTTCGAACAACAAAAAAGAAAAGAATTTTAGTACGATATTTACCGTCGCTACTGACGGTACGCCTGGTGGCTCAAAAATTGAATGCATTGTTTGCAAAAAAGAGCATGCACTTTATCAATGTGCAAAGTTTAAAGAAGCTACTGTGGCTCAACGATGGAGCACAGTTAAAAATAATCCTTTGTGTTTTTGCTGCCTGCGCTCTGGGCACAATGTGCTCAGTTGCCGATATAGAAAGGATTGTGGCATTTCTTCATGCAAAAAATCGCACAATCGCCTTTTACATGAGCCTAGCAAAAATAATGCTCAAAATAACGAGAATACAAATTCTGTGCATTTTGTTTCATCTGACGGTGCAAAGAATGTAACAATGAACACGATTTTAGAGAGGGAGCGCAACATGAAAACATTATTTAAATATTTGCCCGTAGAGTTGAGAGGACCAAAAGGATCATGCCAAGTTATTGCGTTTATTGACGATGGCGCAAAAATTTCATTATTAGAAGAAAGTGTAGCCAAGGTAATCGGCCTCGAGGGTGCTTCAAATTTGTTGTCGCTCAGGTGGATAGGGAATAAAACAACAAGTGAAATATCTCAACATTTCGCTTTAGAGATTTCTGGTTGCTATAAAGATGCACCGAAATTGCTCATGAAAAACGTTCGTACAACAAAAAAATTGTTTTTGCCGCCACAAACTTTGAATTTACATGAATTTCAAAGAACCAATAGTGAACTCGAAGATATTTTTATTCATGATTATTCTGCTGCTGTGCCACAACTGTTAATAGGTGTACCACATACAAATTTAGTGCGCCCTATTGAGATTTTAAATTTCGATAAAGGTTTTGCCGCTCATAAAACAAAATTAGGGTGGACCTTATTTGGTTCTAATGAATGTAGCAATTCAGACGCTGCTGTTTATCATGTTGATTTAGAAAATGCTAACATTATGGAAGAATTGCAAAAGCAAGTCGCAGAATTTTATGCCACGGAAGGTTTTGGCACAAAAATTGTGGGACCCGTCTTATCTGAAGAAGACAAAAATTCTGAAAAAAATTTAAAAGAAACCACAAAAAAGTTGAAGGGCAATATGAAACAGGACTTTTGTGGAAAAACGGTGATGTTCAATTTCGGGAGAGCTATACTATGGCCCTGAAAAGGTTTGAACTAGTGGAGAAGAAAATGTCCAAAAAAGACGAGTTTGCAAATTGGTATAAAAGTAAAATTAATGAATATGTTTCAAAATCGTACGCCCGCAAATTATCTTTTACAGAAGCTAATGAAGTTGACAATCATACATGGTATTTGCCACATTTTGCTGTGTGCAATATAAACAAAGGCGGTAAGCTAAGGCTCGTTTTTGATGCCGCAGCACAGTCAAATGAAATGTCGCTGAATTCAATGCTTACCAAAGGCCCAGATGCCTATCAGCCAAAGTCATTAACAATGATTTTATTCAATTTTCGTCAAGCGCAAGTGGGTATATGCGGTGATATCCGTGAAATGTTTCACCGTATAAATATTCGCCCGGAGGATCAAAGTGCCCAAAGATTTTTGTGGCGTGATGGGGACACTTCACAGCCACCAGAAATATATGTAATGAAAGCAATGATTTTTGGATCTGCTTGCTCGCCGTGCTCAGCACAATATATTAAAAATCTAAATGCTTCGCAATATAGGACTACGCATCCTCGCGCAGCCGTAGCCATAACTGATTATCATTACGTAGACGATTATGTGGATAGTTTCAATACGACTGAAGAAGCGATTCGAGTTACGAAAGATGTTATTTCAATTCATCAGAGTGCCGGATTTGAACTGCGAGGAATAGTATCTAATTCATCAGCCATAATAAATGCTATTCCTGCATCATCAAAAAGATCAACAATAACAAATATGTGCCATGATACGTCAGCCTCTGAAAAAATATTGGGTATGCATTGGGATTCTGAAAAGGACGAATTTTTCTTCGATCTCCAATTTGTACGAGTACCAGAAGCAGTCTTGGAAGGAACTAGGAAGCCAACAAAAAGTGAGGTTTTAAGTCTTACAATGTCAATTTTCGACCCTTTTGGGTTCGTCGCCAATGTCATCATAAAATCTAAACTTTTGCTACAACAATTATGGAGAACCAATGTAGGTTGGAATGAGCCGATTCCGGAGGATGTGTACCGTGTATGGTATTCCTGGTATAAAGAATTATATAAATTAAAAGATTTAAGAATTCCAAGGTGTTATCACATGAACTTTACTAGCCCGATCGCCAATATTGAGTTGTACACATTTGTTGACGCAAGTGAAGTTGCATTTTCCGCTGTTTGTTTTTGGAGGATCAGCAGCCAAGATAAGGTTGACATAGTTTTCGTCGCTGGAAAATCGAGATGTAGCCCGATTACGATACTTTCCATCCCCCGTCTAGAGCTACAGGCGGCTGTTTTAGGTGTGCGTCTTAAAAACGCAGTTGTTGACAGCCACAAAATAAAGCCTTCAAATGTGACGTTTTGGTCGGACTCAAAAACGGTGATCCATTGGATAAAATCCGACAGCCGCCGATACAAACAATTTGTAGCTCATCGCATTGCCGAAGTCCTTGATTCCTCTGAAGCAAATCAATGGAAATGGGTTCCGGGTGCTTTAAATCCTGCTGATGATGCCACACGGCCGTGCGCAGTCATCGAATGGATATCTGGTCCACAATTTTTAAAACTGCCGCCAGAAGGATGGCCAAAGCTGCCGAATGACTTAAAAGAAAACGATGTGACAATTGAAAAGCGTACGAAAGATATTTTTAAAATTGATGCTGACTATAGTAATCCAATTTTTGAAATAGAAAGATACTCAAATTATTATAAATTACTAAAAATTGTATGCTGTGTAAGAAAAGCAGTCGATAGATTCAAGCGCCTTAAAGATAAAAAGATAAAATCAAAAAATGCAAAATTAGTACGTGAAGATGTGCTGCACTCTGCGCAAGAGATCAAGTTCGCCGAAATACTTATTTGCCGTTTGGTACAAGAAGCTACATTTTTTAATGAAATACATATGCTATCATCGGGCCGGCCAGTGGCAAAAACTAGTTCAATATATAAATTGACACCAGTATACGATGAATGTAAGCTGGTAAGACTAGGAGGTCGTATTGACTACGCGTCATGTGTACCTTTAAATACAAAAAGGCCTATTATATTACCTAAGCAGCACGCACTTACTAGTCTAATCATACGTTATTATCATGAGTTGTTTCATCATCAGAATCAAGAAACAATCATTTGTGCGATTCGTAGCAAGTTCTGGATTCCGGATGTTCGTCGATTGGTCAAGACAGCAAAAGTTAAATGCCAGCTTTGTAAAAATTTGTGTGCCGCTCCAAATCCGCCGTTAATGGGGCAATTGCCGATCGACAGATTATCGCCGTATGTAAGACCATTTTCTTACACTGGTATTGATTTTTTTGGACCTATATATGTAGCTATTGGGCGACGTAAGGAGAAAAAATGGGCAGCAATTTTTACTTGTCTAAGGGTCCGAGCGATACATTTGGAGCTGGCTCGGGACCTTTCATCGGATGCTGCGATATTGTGTTTACGAAATTTTGTAAACCGCCGAGGTGTTCCAGTACGCCTGAGAAGCGACCGGGGTACAAATTTTGTTGGAGCATCAAAAGAGTATTGGATTGTCGTCGAGAGTGGGCTGGGTGAAGAGTGTTCGCGGCGAGGCATTGAATGGGTCTTTAATACACCGGCGAATCCAGAAGCAGGAGGAGTTTGGGAACGTGTGGTCAGGTGCGTCAAGAGTGTCTTAAAATTTACATTGAAGGAGAAGACTCCACAAATTGAAACGCTCCAAAGTCTATTGATTGAAGCCGAAAATTTAGTCAATTCGCGACCTCTTACTCATTTGCTGATCGAAAACTTGGAGGCTGAACCATTGACACCGAACCACTTTCTGCTGGGGTGTCCTAACTATGTACAAACGCCGGCTGTTGACGAAAAGACATGTCTTCGTAAACAATGGCACATTTTACAACAAATGAAACAAACCTTTTGGAAGAGATGGGTGCTAGAATATTTGCCAACACTTACACGACGAGTTAAGTGGCATCAGAGAGTTGAGGCAATAAAAGTTGGTGACGTTGTTATCATTTGTGATGATAACGAGAGCAGGGGCGAGTGGAAGCGTGGCAGGATAATTCAAGTGTTTGTGGCACAAGATGGCCAAGTCCGTTCAGCCATCGTTAAAACTGCAAATGGTACGTTGGCAAGGCCGGCTTCAAAATTAGCTGTGCTCGACGTTACGGATGAATCATCGATGGGAGTTCAGTGACGTATTTTGGTGAATCTTCGACTTAGATGCTTCGATTCACGGCCGGTGGGATGTTGGATAACTCCATTATTTAAGATTAATTTTTATTACTTTGAAAATTCCCTTTTTTTATATTTGTAAACACTGATATTTGACTTTGTGCAACATTGAATCTTTGTACGTATTTCAAACTAAAAAGAAAATTTGTCAGTTGAAGAGAGACGAGAAAGAATAAGTAAGTTTCTACATTTTTTGTCAATTGTCGATATTTTAAGTAAATTTATATAATTTTATAATAAAACCATATAGATAATAAAACCACACATACATTCAACAATTGCGCAACAGTTTGTTCAATAAATATTGATATCCAAAATATTAAGTGCGTTTTCGTTATATTCTGGACGTCTCAAAGTTGCTGCCGCAACAATATCAAAATTTACGTAAGTGAAAATGGGTGACATGAGTGTGATCAAAACTAAGTATATTACAATCTAATCTAGGATGCACACAATATGTGTACTCAAATTGAGCGAAGTCCGTTAAGCGATTTAGATTTGTATAAATGTTAATTAAACAAACAAACCAGAAAATAAGTTTTTTAATATAGACTTTGTTTTAATTTGTATGAGTATTATAGAACGAATGCAATTCTAAAAGAATTTAAGAATTTTCAAAGATTTTCGATTTTTTTTTAAGTTTTGAAAAATATGTCCCCAGTTAAGATCCTATAACTCCAAAAGTGTTTTTCATATTACAATATTTATACATTTTTGCAAATAAGACGTTAATAACTTTCATTTAAGCTATCATTTGTATTGATCTAACGATTTTTGTATAAATTTTCTAAATACTACATGTTGCCGCTCTTATTGTCATTTGCTTTAATTGCCTCTCTTGAACTATATTTTTTTTCTATTAGTTAGTAATAAAACGGTCTTTGACAAGTGAACACACGCCTTTCTTTATTCAGTTCTAATAACGCAAACTTTTCGCCAATCACGGCAATATTTTGGTCCTTCGTCGCTCGGATATTCGTTTTATTATTCAAGTTCGCAATCAACATTTTCCGCATAAAAAATTACCAAAAACAATTAAATAATAATACAAAATATTTTTCGTATGCAATTATTTATTAGTGCAAGTACTAGCTATCGTTGAGACTACAACAACAATAAAAATCACGCGGTAACGGAATACTGTAATTTGTACTGATGTTGTATTCATTGCGCAAATGTATACAAAGAAAAAAAGCCAAGGCAATCGATCTGTTAGTTTTGTGTGTAAAAAACAACCAACCTTTATTCAACAATAAAACACGTGCACAATGTCAGCTAAATTTGTGAAAATTCGAGACTCGGCGCGTAATGCTATCAAAAGATATTTGACAGCAAGCAATACTGACACGAAATAACAATCCGATATCGAATTAGTACAAAGTCAGTTAAGCCTTCTTAAGGAGCAATGGTCGCGGTTTAATGAAGCTCAAGATGAAGTAGAAGTATCATGTGGGCCAGAGACGCAGCAAGGTGAGGAAGCAGCACGAATACAGACGGAAGCGTGGTATATGGAAGCGCTGGCCAATTTAAATCGCATTACAAAATCTCTTGCGCCGCCGCTGATACCTACTGCACAATCTATTCCAGTGCAAGCTGCGCCAACACAATCCTCTACTGTTATGGCTGCTGTGTCACTACAAAAAATGCCGATATTTGAAGGCGACCCTACAGAATGGACAACTTTTCATGACACGTTTATGTCGCTGGTGGACGCAAATAGGTTTCTCAGGCACGCAGAAAATGCATTACCTTCGAAGCTGCCTTCGTGGCGAAGCCCACCTTTGAAGAGTTACAATCATTCTTAGAGAAGCGATGCCGCTCACTGGGTATGCTCCCATCCACCGCTCCCGTTCATGAACAAATCAAGTCTACTTCAAAAAAGCAAACAAAATCGTCAAACGTGCTGCATTCTAACACCTCAAATCCGCGTGCATTCAAAAAGTCCGACATCACGAGAAATGTTGGTTCTGCAACAAGCATAAAATTTACACTTGCACATCTATAGCTCCGCTAACAGCACGAGTGTTCAATGAACCGCTTGAATCGACGCATGATTCCTACACCGCTTCCGCAACCGCTTCTATATCCACTCAATCCGAATCTGGTCACACTGCAACTGCTCAACACGCATCACCTACCACGGCACTCACTCTCACATCCACTTGCTACGCTTCACCTGCTTCCCACGCTCAAACCGCTTTAAAAACAGTATCCTCGCAAAACGCCGCTGCTGACGGCGCTATACTACTCGCAACTGCTCTTGTACGTGTGCTAGACGCTGGCAACCTGCCCGTGTCTTGTTCGACAGCGGCTCGCACGCTACGTTTGTAACCGAGTCTTGCATTCAGCGCCTCCGCATTCCCCGCACAACATCATCAATTGATATCTCTGGAATTGGATCATCCACTGGTCTGAGAACACATGGCGAGGCCAGAATAACCATAACGTCACGCAACGCAGAGCAACGCACCACAATAAGTGCCCAAATTTTGCATAAAATCACTAATGATCTTCCCACTTCGAAATTACAGACTTTCGCATGGCCGCATATACAAAATCTTCTGCTAGCGGACCCGCAATTCAACCAACCAGGTCCCATCGACATTCTGCTAGGCATGGATGAGATGGACAAGTTCATACTAACAAATATTAAAAAAGGTACGCCTTGTACCCCGATCGCTCAAGAAACTACACTTGGTTGGGTGCTATTTGCAGGCAATTTTGAGAAACCTTCCGGCACTATGCAAGTATTACATTGCGACACCAAACTTGTTCAGATTCTCGCTAGATTTTAGGAGCTCGAGGAGCTACCTCCAACACCTAACCGCCGAATAACTCTATTGTGAAAACCTTTTCGACAGGACACACGAACGCGCCCCAGACGGTCGTGTTATTGTACAACTACCTTTCAAACCGCATGTGGAGCTAGGCTAGAATCTAGAAATACATCGGTACGGTCTCTACTGCATATGGAAAAATAACTTGCTGCCAACGATGAACTACGCTCACAATACAATGCATTTATAAAGGAGCTCATTGACATGCATCATATGGAGATGGTGTCCGATGTACCTGAAAGCTGCTTTTACATGCCTCACCATGCAGTCGTAAAAGAAACCAGCAAAACAACAAAATTACACGTAGTCTTCAACGCATCTGCCAAAACTACAAACGGCAATTCACTAGACGATGCTCTAATGGTAGGTCCGCAACTGCAACGTGATCTCTTTGCGGTACTTCTTCGATTCAGGTCACAGCTGTACGCCATGACAGCATTACGGCACTACAGCAAACAGCTTGTACCGATGAACTCGCACTTAAGGACGCTGCTGCTGCAATTTTAAATGATTTTTATATGGATGATCTGCTTAGCGGCTCATCAACAGCAAATGCACTCAGCAAACTTCAGGAAAACGTCGCTAAACTTTTATCCAGTGGGGGCTTTGAGCTCAGAAAATGGGCTACGAATTGCAAGCAACTTCACGCAAGCTTGCCAGATCGGTCGCAAAATGTATCGCAGTACATCGCTGCTGAAGAGGAAGTGCGCATATTAGGTCTGCTATGGAATACCGAGCACG
This sequence comes from Dichetophora obliterata, assembly GCA_963920525.1. NCBI lineage: Eukaryota > Metazoa > Arthropoda > Insecta > Diptera > Sciomyzidae > Dichetophora > Dichetophora obliterata. The sequence continues at coordinate 141,319,203 of OY986437.1, forward strand.
ACTTTTTCACGTTCACGGTAGGGCTCAAACCTGCCGCATGACATTCGATCCTTTGAGTTTTGTAGCCCCATGCACTATCAGGTCAAAGATCTGGATTCAACAAATTTGGGAAACCAATGTCGATTGGGATGAGACTGTGCCGTCTAATATTGCCAAGGCATGGTCTGTTCATCGTGAAGATTTAAAGTCTCTTTCGTATCTAAAACTTAACCGTTGGCTTGGCACTGGCCTAAGCGACTCGCATACTGAACTTCACGTATTCGCTGACGCATCCGAGCGTGCTTATGCTGCCGTTATCTACATGCGTACCTTTAATGCAGAGGGCAACACCACTATTTCTTTCGTCACAGCTAAGGCCAAAGTCGCACCTCTCAAGACAACCCGTCTGCCTCGGCTTGAACTATGCGCTGCTCACCTCGCTGCAAAACTTGTAAGGTCAGTAATCTCATTTTTTAATAGCTCTGCTTTTCAGCTCCACGCCTGGACCGATTCAACTGTCACTCTCGCATGGTTGCAGGGCCATCCCAGTAGATGGTCAGCATTTGTAGCTAACCATGTGGCTGACATCCAAGAAGTGTTGCCTGCTGAATGTTGGAATCATGTGCGCTCGGAATGCAATCCTGCAGATTGCGCATCGCGAGGCGTATCTCCTACAGAGCTATTAAATCATCAACTGTGTTGGCAAGGCCCACAATGGCTGCGTGATATATCTATATCTAACAAACAAAATAGCGATGACCAGTACGTCACTGACTTGGAATTGCGCGCAAGTAAAGTAAAGGTGCATGTTTCGCAAGCTGAAGAAGTTTGGAATTTGCTAAATCTATATTCGTCATATGGAAAGTTGAAACGAGTCACCGCGTATTTGCTACGCTTCATAAACAACTTACGGTTCAAGCGCTCAAATTCTGATTTGCGAACGGGGCAGCTAACTTTTGAAGACTTAGTGGCTGCAGAATATGCTTTAATTAAGTATTCCCAAAAATACGCATTTGCTAAAGAAATACACTGCTGCAAGAATCAAAAGCCCCTACCCAGACGAAGCAACCTACTACGTTTAGCTCCGTTCATCGACGAATGTGGACTTCTTCGCGTAGGGGGCCGCATAGCACGCGCTAAACTAGCTGTTGATAAAAAATTTCCAATACTGCTGCCTAGAAAGTCACCGCTTGCTATTTTGATCATCACTGATATACATCGCTTCGCATTGCATGCCAGTCCAAGCGAGCTCTTGGTGATATGCTGCTCACTTTCGACGAATTTAGTACTTTGCTGACTGAGGTTGAGGCATGTGTTAATTCACGCCCAATGTGCTCGAATGAAGCTGCCAATGTCGACGACCTAGATGCGTTGACTCCGGGACATTTTTTCTTGGGCGAGCCGCTCAAATCGCTTTCCTCCCCCGAAATTCAAGAATTCGATGGTTGTATTCACCAGAGATTTGAAGCCATTTCTGGCATGCGACAACATTTTTGGCGACGTTGGCGCGATGAGTACCTCACAAGTCTTCAAAAGCGCGCAAAATGGTTTCGCGAATCACCTAACGTCTGCGAAAATGATGTCGTAGCCATCATCGATGAACACATCATCCGCCTACCAAATGGAAACTAGCTCGCGTTCTGAAATGCCATCCTGGTGCTGACGGACGAGTCAGAGTAGTATCTTTGAAGACCGCTGATGGAGAATCCCTCCGAGCCGTAGCGAAGCTGTGTCTTCTGCCTACGCAGAAAGACTTGTACAATTAAATATACTAAAGCCATTTATTTTCAATATTAATTTGCAATCACTTTTCATAAATCCATCCTACACTATTGTATTTTTATAGATTTTTTAAAATACTATTGAACCGAGTCACCTGGTTCAAGGCGGGCGGTATGTTGCCGCTCTTATTGTCATTTGCTTTAATTGCCTCTCTTTAACTATATTTTTTTTCTATTAGTTAGTAATAAAACGGTCATTGGCAAGTGAACACGCGCCTTTCTTTATTCAGTTCTAATAACGCAAACTTTTCGCCAATCACGGCAATACTACATTTGTGAAGGAGTTTAAAAAATATGGTTAATACTCATAATTACCTCCTATGCAGGCTAAATATGCGATATCGGATAGCGTTAAAATTGTATTTCGCAAAGCCTCATAATTCGGTATTCGACCACAATTTACAAGTAACGTTTCCCTGATAACATCTGATGGGCGTTGGCAATTGGGCACCTCCTACACCACTCAAATTTGCGATATCGAATTGCTTTGGAGTTATAGGCTGCATAGCCTCGGAATTCGGTATTCGACTACACGATTTACACGTTTCACTGATAAAATTTTATAGGCGTTAGGCAAGGGGTCGTGACCCTCCCACACAACCAAAATTTTTGATATTGAATAGCTTTGTAGTTTTAGCCGCACAACCTCGGAATTCGGTATTCGACCACAATTTACTCGTGCCGTTTCTCTGATAACATGTTATGGGCGTTTGATAACGGGGGCGTGGCAGCAACGCACAGTGTTTCAGCCAGTTATTTATACCATCGCGAAGATTTCGTGTTTTGTTTTGATTTATTTTTTACGCATATTTTTTTACGTTCTTTCTGTTATTTTACTCATTTCAAAGAGTTTACAGTGTTGCAAATCCTATTATAAGGTAAAATTGCGGCTTAGGGATTTTAAAATTTAGCTAAAAACGTTTAAAACATTGTGTGTAAACAAAATCTTTAGTTAAATATATGATAATTGGGTTTTTACAGTCTGAAGAATTTATTTAGTACGAACTCACCACGTCGACTTTGATGCAGGTAATCTTGAGTATTTTTACTTAAACCGAAATACGTAAATATCCAACATGCTACAATCCAAGGCTCATTTATAAGGTTGTGGCACTTGAGAGCGAGCTCGGTCGAACTGTCAGAATGGATGAAAAGAAATCAAGTTAATGAATGCTTAGTACAAAGAAAAGCACTGCGACAGTTCAAGCAAAGGCGGAAAAAGAGTGCATTTCTCTCAAGTGCCACAATCTTATAAATTAACCTAGGCTACAATCATACTTTTTACTTTAATATTTTCGTTAAAATATTTTTCTTTAACAACAAATTAAAAATAAAACCAAATTATATATCGTGGGGGGAAATGTTAAATAAACGGTATATTAAGTATTCAGAAAATGTCTACAAAAATCATACAAATAATCGTATAAATAAGAGCTTAAATAAAAGATATGTCTCATTTGTAAATATTTATAAATCTTGTAAAATAAATGAATACTTTTGGAGTTATAGGATCATAACCGGGGAAATATTTTTCAAAACTCAAAAAAGTCGAAAAATTCTTCTAAAAAAAAATTCAAACCAACCTGGAAAAGTCTTAATGATTTTTATTATCTAGAAAAAATACTCAATCGAACTAGCAATGTCGTTTTCGTCACGCAAACTTTTTTCAAATTGTTTACCACTGTTATTAGTTTGTTATTCACCTTGAAATAAAAAACACAATGAATATAAAATTTTGTTATTCACTACTATTTTATGAATAAAATATTCGCTATTAATTTTTTTATTAATTTTTTATTCATTATTAATTTTTTTATTCATTATAAATTTCGTATTCATTTCTAATTTTTCATTCACTTTTGAATGAAAAAATCTTTTTATTCACTTTTGAATAATGAACCAAATTAATAATAAATAAAAAACTAATAATGAATATAAAATTAATAATGAATAACACATGAATAGGCAATGAATCAGGAAATAATAATGTACAAAAAATTAATTATTGAAAAATTTCGAATTCTTTTTGAATTGCATTCTTTGTAAATAGCTTTCATATGAATAAAAAAATAATTAATTATTCTGAATAACTAAAAAAAAATAATTGAAATTAATTACTTATCAATTTTTTAAAAATCAATATGAATTAAAAATGATATTTATACACAATTTTGATTTCATTGGTTGGATTTGTATGTCGTTATTCAGTTTTCCTTAAGATTCTGAATATATATGCAGATTATACTGCTCTGGCTAAGTCAATCAAAAATAGTCAATATTAATAGCAAGCAGTGAATAAGAAAAATCTGCTTCTCACAAAATAAGGAAATCAACATGAAAATAATGCAAACAAACAAAAACATTTGTTGCTGTCAAGCAGAGATCACAACTGCTTGGTTCCAACAACAACAACGGAAAAAACCATTACAACATTAAGGGTTCTCATCTAAGCATGTAAACTTGTAAACATGTATAGCATTTAAACTTTTGATGAGCGATAAAGTGTAAATAGTGTAAATGCCGACAAAATGGCGGCTGCTGCTGTGACAACATTATAGCTTTTTTAAATTTTAAACCTTTTAAAAACCTTCATTAACATAGAAAAATAAATAAAACGTGTTCATATTTACTTCAACTACTTTAAATATGTAATGATTAGCGCCAAAGACAACCCTCATTCACACACGTAGATTTACATGCTAGTTTACATTACAAAATAGGCTCGGAAATGATGTAAACTCTCGCCCATACAAATTTTGACAGATAGTTTACGCGCATGTAAGTTCACAAGGTTTACAATGTTTACGGGTCAGTTACATGCTTAGATGAGAAGCCTTATTAAATTTCACGAATCTCGCTAGCTATGAAAAACCATGCAGTGGTGATCTATGCTGTGAAGCATTGTGGAGTTAAGAGTGAAAGAGCATTGCAGAGAGAATGTGCATGCAAGGATTGGAAACTTTTCTCTCAAGAAAGCTTTTTCATCGCGCTCACAAAAGCAAATCTGAAAAATATTTGTTACTTTTAAATGTTCTACGTGGCACTTCTTTATACTATATAATCTTTGCCCTGGGGATAGCACAAATTTTGACAGTTATATTCACCTCACAAATGCCAAAAATTGCTCTACCAACTGTCAAAATTTGATCATTCGACTGAAAAGTTTCCGATTAACACACAGCCTTATCACCATTTTAATTACTACTTTTAAGTAAAGAAATGAGTGGAATTTTTGTCAATTTTTGTAACGTGTTGATAGAATATGCAAATCACCGTTCACAAGACACAAAGGCCGCATTCTAGCCGAAAAAGTGCTCAAGTAGCGAAGAAGCATAAAATATTTTCGCTATATAAATTGTGACATCTCAAGGAACATGTTCTGTGAGAGCATACCATTCAGCCCGAAAGTTGTGGAACAGTTCTTTCCGCTGAATGCAGGCAAAGTTTCGAATGTGATACAACATGTTGACATGTTGATTTCTGTAAACGCAGCCATTATGCCCCTCACCTTCAATAAGTTTTCATGTATTATATTGCTTTGCGATATCGACAATAGCACCGATATTTGATTCTGTTCGGGCTCTAAGAGGACGACGACGCAAGGAAAAATATACATGAAGTTAAATAGGTTATTAACATGTTCATTGGTACTATATTATATGTTTCCCGCCAGACTTTATGTTTTTACCATTATACTTCTTACCATATATACATTTATAGATATAAAAGCATGTCAGATTTTGAATTTCCTTTTATTGTAATCCGAAAAGTTATTGGAATAAACAGAAATATTTTATTCATTTTAAACGAAATGTTTCTTCACCGATCTCATTTCGCGCTTTTAAATGTAGTTAAGAATTCTTTATCAATCATCCAGCTCTTCTGAAGACTATTCAATTTTATATTGTCCGATAGAACTTGCTTTATTACTTAATAACACATCACATATTAATTTTTACATTCATTTCGTCAAGGGCTAGAAATAGATAATCGCTGTTATTAAGCGGTCTTTAACTCAAGCAAACATTTTGAATATCATTTATAACACATTCCGTGAGATAAAAACATTTAGACCACTGATGCAGACTTTTAATTTGTCTAAATAAGCAAGCATAATTCATTTATAGAGGAACAGAATTCTCGAATTCATATTAATTTTGAGTTTATAAATTTGAAGGACGGATATTATGAATAAAATGTTGCATGTCAAAGCAACAAAATGCTGTAGTTACTGTTTAAACTGAATTGACTTTTAAAAGTATAGGAAAATCTTTTGAAAGCCATAGAAGCATTTTTAAATAGTGCTGAAAATATATCTGGTATCGATGTTACATCATGTTGTCATACACCATACATGTCGTCACGCATGGAGTGATGGCCCTGAATTTGAAACATATCACATTTGAGACAACTCTTCTCTTCCCGTACTAAGTTCAAGTATTTGTAATAGATTAGAGAGTGGCATTTTGTATGTTATTCTTCTTTCTCGAGCTTTAAAAATTTCTAAAATAACGCTTTCAAGCATGGTGTAAGAAATAGAGGTGTTAGTGAGTTTCACACTTCTCTCTCAAAATGATAAAATTATGTTTCCCCGCTCTTGTCAAAAACAGCTGATGGTGAATTCCAATGAAAACAAATTTTGTTAAATTCGTGTGTTTCTGCAAGTTTATAAGAATCTTAATGAGATTAAAGTGAGAATATGTTCTTCGATATGTTCTTGAAGCAGACGATGTGAATGCAAGACAATTTGCATTCTGACCAAAGCTTCATGTCGGCAGCACCTTCCAGCGCATGGTACAATTACTGACAAGGTAGTAGCATAGACTGGCTATTTTCTCAGGAGCGGCGATGGGTAGTTGTCAAAATTAGCAGTTCATGCAATTAATGCAAGAAATGTGAAAAATAAGCAACGACTTAAGCTATGTTTAACTTCGCAACTAAATTTAATGAATCAAAGAAAAGTTAAAAATAAGCACATAGCTAGTCAACAGCAGCAAACTACAACTCCTTTAGCTGTTTTTGACTGTAGTACTTTCGGCAAACTAATTGGCTTATTAAAAAAAGAACTCTTTTGTATTTTAATTTAAGTTTTAATAATGATTAAATAAATGTCAAATTAATTAAGGCAAATGAAATATAAATGTATGGCTTGTTCTACTTTCAAATATGTAATGTTTCATATTAGTATATTTTTCGCGTCTTTTCGCTGCCGTTTATTTTTCCTATTTTTAATTTTAAGCGTCTTTTTCTTGTCTCTTTTCTTCAGCTTTTCCTTACATGGTTTCTTTGTACTTCTTATTTTTGTACTGCAAACTTTCGCTATCTACCGCTGGGATGCGATTTGCATTTACATCGTGCGATCATTACACTCCACCCCACGTGAATTCCTTGGGGATTCACCATTCACCTCCAAAATGGCCAATCTGGATACTGGACGACGGAAGCTTCCATTATGGGTCTTAATTTCAACAACTCTAACATGCCCGTCTTTGGCTGGAAATGTTTCTGTAATGCGGCCCTTTTTCCACTGGCTCCGTGGTTGACTAGGATCACAAACGAGCACCAAATCGTTTACTTTGCTTGTTTTTTCGTGCCACTTGGGCCTGCACAAAAGTTGCGGCAAATACTCTACGGTCCATCGCTTCCATAACCAGTCCTTTAAATTTTGAGCAATATGCCACTGTTTCTTGAGACATATTTTCATATCAACTTTATGTGGTGTCTGCGTAGAATTTACGCATCCGAGTAGGAAATGGTTCGGTGTTAACGGCTCATCCTCCTCTGCTGCGAATGGTATGTCCGTAAGCGGGCGCGAATTAAGTATATTTTCAGCTTCAATCAGAACTGCGCGGAGAGTCTTCACTCGTAGGGCTTCTTCGTGCAAAGTTTTGAATAAAAGACGTTTTATTATTCTAATGAGACGCTCCCAGCAGCCACCAGAGCTGGGATTGGCTGGGCAATTGAAAACCCAGTCAATATTTCTTGCGGTAGCTTCTTCGTAGATTCTGTCGGTATCAAGCAATCTTTCGGATGCTTTGAGCTCTTTCTGTGCACCAATAAAGTTTGTGCCATTATCACTCCTTATTCTTACTGGGGTTCCACGCCGGTTCACAAAATTCCGCAATGTTATTAGGTAAGCATCTGTTGACAAATTTTCGGCAAGTTCCAAGTGCGCTGCTCTTACTGTAAGGCATGTAAATATGACTGCCCAACGTTTTTCTCTGCGATGATCTACGGACACGTTAAATGGCCCAAATAAATCTATCCCTGTATAAGTAAAGGGACGTACAAATGGTGTTACGCGATCTCTAGGCAGCTGACCCATGAAAGGTGGCGCAGGCCTTGCTCGTTCAATTTTGCAACTTAAGCAATTTCGTTGAACGCTTTTCAAAATCGATTTAGCATGAGAAATCCAAAATTTTTGGCGTAGTTCATTGATTGTGACAGCTGAGTTTTGGTGGTGCTGTTTTATATGATAGTGGCGCATGATGAGCTCTGACACCAAGTGTTTTTGTGGCATCAATATGAGACGTCTGGCACTGTACGGCAAACATTGAGCTTCATCAATACGACCACCAAATCGAAGTAGACCAGATTCATCAAGGATTGGTGATAAAGGAAACAGAGGACTCTGCTTTGCTATCGGCTGGTTACCTTTAAGAGCGACAATCTCACTGGCGTAAACGTCATGTTGTACCAAACGGCAAATATATTCTTCGGCATCATGAATTTCGAAAATAGTTAGCATACTTGTTTCTTGAATTGATTGTTTATCTCGCGTTTTTCTTAAAAACAATTTGGCTGCACGTAAAACCCAAGCCATTGTTTGAATCAACTTTAAAAATGAAGAAAATTTACTAAAATGTAAAAATTGATTACTTGCCTGAGACTGCAAATGTAGACAAGGCTTTACTTCTTCATCTAATTGTTCAAGCGGTGGTGAAATTATGGCAAAAGTCAACTTTTCATCAGGCAGTTTAAGGAATGCAGGACCGGTGACCGGTGGCCACTGTGACCGCTGTGAAATATTATGTATGGTGGCGATTCGATGACCCACAAACGGCTTGTTTTTTCTTTCGGCGGAATAAATCCAATGCAAAACAGTACGAGAATCGCTCCAAAATACTATTTTAGAAAAATGTATGTCGTGGCTTTGACATATAAGTTTGCTGAGGCGGGCGCCAAGTACTGCAGCTTGAAACTCGAGTCTGGGTATTGAAATAAGCTTCTGTGGGGCACAGCGTGTCTTACCCGTAATAAATGCGACGTCAATGTAACATTGATAAACAATGCGAATGTATCCGACAGCAGCAAATGCGCTTTGACTAGCATCAACAAATATATGCAATTGCACATCATCCTATTTTTGGAGCAATGGTGAATAACATCAATTAATTTTAAATTTTTTTATCTTTTCAAACTCACCCCACCAAGCTATCCATTTTTGATAAAGATTCGTTGGAATTGAATCATCCCAACTGATTTTGTGTTTCCATGTCTCTTGCACGAGAATTTTTGAAAAAACTAAAAAATCTGCAAGCAGTCCAAACGGGTTATAAACAGCCATTACAATAGCAAGCAGCTCTATTTTTGTTGGCGCACGCTGACCACATAGAACTTCTGATGAGACGCGATGAAACTTGGTGTGAAATTTGAAAACGTCCTTCGTCGTGTCCCAAAACATTCCGAGTACCTTTTCGGTCATTGTCTGTCTTTCCATGTCGAATTCATTTAAGACCTCTAGCGGCTTTCCATTCATGATATTTTGTTTTTTTAGTGAATTAGATAAAAAGTTTCTAAGCTGGAACCCGGCTTCTGCGTGAATATGAACAACATTCAAACATATATTTTGTGCTTCTTCCTCAGTTTTGAAGTTATAAACAAAATCATCTACATAGTCTTTATTTACTATGGCATCTACGGCGTCAGGATATTGGTTTCTGAATCTTTCGGCATTTCGATTTTTGATATATTCAGCACAACATGGTGAGCATGTAGCACCGAATATCATGGATGACATTACAAAATGTTGAGGTGGTTGACTTGTATCTCCATTTCTCCAAAGGAAACGCTGAGCATTCTGATCAACCGCACGAATTTTTACTTGAGAAAACATCTCACGAATATCAGCAGCAACAGCAATAGGTCCTTCTCGAAACTTAAACAGTATCGTTAAAAGCGGCTTGCTTGCTCCGGCCCTTTCAGCAACACGTAATTTAATGACGTTCCGGCAACAGTTGCGGCGGCGTCAAATACAATTCTCATTTTGTCTGGTTTGTGTGGGTCCTGCACTGCAAAGTGAGGCAAATACCAAATTGGACCTGCAATTTCAATGTCATCCATGTCGAGTTTTCTGGCATACCCTACTTCTAAATACTTTTTTATTTCGCTTTTGTACTTTTCAGCAAAGTTATTATCGCGGCTCATTTTATTCTCATGTCCATTAAACGTCTTTCTGCCATCTCATAACTGTTTGGTAGATAAGGCGGAAACTTTTTCCATATGAGACCAGTTTCAAAATTTTTAACAGTTTGCTGAGTAGTGTTTTCCAAAATTTTCCGGACTTTAATGTTGTCTTCTGATTCCAAGACTGGGGCTGAGCTGTCAATACCGAGGCTGTCGCTTTCAAAATAATCTGCAACTAGTTTTGTTAAATTTTCAAGGGATTGTTCTTCTTTAATATCCAAAACAATTGGTTGTACTGGCGCTGCTGTTTTTGCTGGTCCAAAGGCGACCCATCCAACCTTGGTATTCGTGGCTATAGGATTATTTTCACCATCCTGCATCACAGCTGTTGCCACACTGAGATGTGTGTTATCTAAGACAATCAATAGAACAGGTTTCACATTGTTATAATTTTTTAAAGGCAAGCACTCAAAATGTTTGTAGATCGTTTTATTAAAGGATTAGTTAGACAAACAAAGATTACGAATCGTGCGCACATTCTTTAAACTGTATTTGGTAATTTCATCGACACCACACATTTCTAAATTTACCCTCATTGATGTTTCAGTTATAACTCCCTGACCATGCCACTGAAGAGTAAGCACTTGTGGCCGACCCTTGAGCCCAAGTGTATGAGCAACATTTTCTTCCAATATGGTTATGGCCGATCCATCGTCAAACATGGCGTACACATCAACTCTTCCATTGGGTCCAAAAAGTGTGACTGGAAAAATCTTAAATAACTGACTGCATGATGTACTAGGCAATCGACAATTCAATAACGGCTGCGCGGCAGTATGCAATGGCCTATTTGCAGTACCACTGCTTATTGATTGTGGCATATAAAATTGTCCGTTTGACGTGTTTGTGGAATGTTGGCGTTGACGTGTAGAGACGGCTGGCTATTAGCGTGTGATGAAATCTTTGGCGTAGTAGAATTCTGACTCTGTTCCTCGTGTAAAAGGTGATGGTGATGGTGGCGGCAACCATTAATACCGCAAACCTTTTTATTGCGACAATTTAACGAATTGTGGCCATTTCGTAAGCATGCAAAACACAATTGTAAACCCTTAACCTTCTGCTAACGATCCATGACATTAAGTGAGCGCTGAAAAATTGGGCAATCAGCTAGCATGTGTCCTCCCGCACACTGGTAGCACTTTAGTTCACGTCTGCTGTTGTCTTCATGCACGTGCATTACTCGACGTGGCTGCTGTTGATGAGATGCGCTGCTTCTTATAGGCATCAAGGCTGTTGATGGCATCAAACACACAACTTTGGTTAACTCACATAGCCAAATAGAAAAATGTTGCACCGTTGGAAATGGTTTAATGCTGGCAGCATGTTTTGCCCAGTCGAATTGCTTGTTTACTGGTAGCTTTGAAACCAATTTGTCCAACAATGAAGGATTAGTTAAATGTTGATGACACCCGGCAGATATTAAAAACGCAACTACATTGCGCACCGTTGTTGAAAATGAAATTATTTGTTCCAACTTGTTTTCTAAAATAAAAGGAATCTGTTTAATCTTTTGCAATTGAAAGCGAACCATTAAATCCAGTCTTCCAAAGTGAAATTCAAGTTCTTCTATGGCATTCTTTACGTCGTTCGGGAAATTGAAGCCACTGCTTCTCTGGCGGCACCACTTAAACATTTTTGCAGGCGCATTAGGTTCTGCCTGTCACTATACCCAAATGCACTTGTTGTGTCATAAAAGCTTGCTCTGAACAGCGGCCACTCATCTGCGTGCCCAGAAAATACGGGCAAATCATACAGTATATTTTTATGTAAATATAATTTAATGCAAAGGTTTCTCGCTTAAATTTGCTTCGTTATTTCTATGTTTCTTACTTCAACAGCGTCAGTAGCAGCATTTGACAGTTAACTTAACAGTTGTGTTCATGTAGCATATAATTTTTTCGTTCGATTAAGTGGCGTCGGCTACCTGATCAGTTTTAGTGAGCGCTCCCAACATTTTACCATTAAGCGAATTTTTACACAACAGTCACCAACTGCCTGAATGCGGCCAGTGTTGCAAGCATATAAGAAATATTGCATTCATTTAGTTTAATTTCAAATATTGTGCACTTTTAGTACGTGTTAATTATAATTTTTAATTATATATAATGTAATTAAAATTAGTACTAAAGTTTTGGATGCTTTTGATGAGAATAACAACGATTTTAATTCGGGCCAAAAAATTAATTTACAACTTTTTCACCAAACGAGAAGAACATAAAATGAAAACAAAGAAGCAATCAAAGTGCTGTCAAACACATCAAGTAACGTAGCTATTTTTTTTTGTGGGGGAACAAATGCGAAAAACACCCCTATTATGTATTCATTTCTATTCAACAATAGTACTGAAAAATATATTTGCTTAAATTTGTTTATAAATATATTAGCTGCGTTCCATTTGCTTTAAAATAATCCAGATTATTTTTTTTTACATGCAAAGCAAAAACAAAAATAAAAATAATATAACAAATAAGATTATTTTTGCTATCCATATAAAATTGTGATATAGCCTTTAAAAAATTTGAAACACAGGTGCCGCACCTGCATATTTTTATGAGCTGTCATTTAATTTTTTGAATTATATGTTTGTTTGATACAATGACTATTAGGTAGCCATGACAGCTACCTATTTTCTCAAGTGCTGCGACCATAAAATATTAAACAAAAGAAAGCAAAACAAACCGCGTGTGTCACGCATTCAGCGGAGCCAACAATTGCACTTAAATTATTTATATAAATGCATAAAAGATCTCAAAAAGTTGTAAAACATGAGGACAACAAATCCACACAAAATATCCACACAAAATATTCACACAAAAAATCTGAAAAACCCACACTACCATACCCAGCTATTAAAAAAGTGAGTTGAATTTATTTCATTTATTTTCATTGCTTAAAAAATACCCTCATTTACACATCTACACATAAGAAAAATAAAATACGATACAAGCAAATAAATTAAATAAATTTTGCACATAATCGGCTTATTGATTGCTCGTAATAATTGATTGGACAAAATTTATAATTGTGCACAGATTAAGTGGATAAATTGATTGTGTATTACAACAACCACACAACAGAAGCCAAACAAATCTGCGTCCGAATCTGCTGTGGAACCTGAACAGCATGAACTCTTATAACTCCTTGATTTAAAACATCACGTTGTTTAATTAATTTATGCATAGAATTTATTAATTTGTTGATAATTAAAACCCATTAAATTTTAGCAATACACAAGTATTTAACTTTATGCTTGAGTTTTGACGCTTGTTGCTTGCCACTACACACACATACATACAAAGTAAATAATCGCTCTCTCGACGGAGCTGTCAGAGTGAGCAAAGCAAAAGTGTGCTACCCTATAGCGATACTCGTCGGATTTTTGTGAGACTTTGTCTCATTTTGCAGAAAATATCTATTTGTTGCAAATTATTAACCCTAGGGGTCACACTCAACTCTTTGGGACCCGATAACTTTTTACCGAAAATTTTGCGATTTTTACAATTTAACACTTAATTCAATTCAGACAATTCAACACAGTTTAACACTTAATACTTAAAAAAAAAATTATTTTTTTCAAGTATCTAATATTTTTTCGAAATTCCATTCAAGAAATTATCGCTAACCTTACTTCAACAGAATACAGCACACAAAAGTGACTTTGTTGAACTATAAATAAAAATAAAATCGACAGCTTCAGGTGTTTTCAATTGTGGAACCCAATATTTACCAACCACAAGTAATTTTTTGGAAGTTAAAGATTTTGAATTCATTTTAAAAATTTCGCTAAGTGAAGTAAAATCATTACCCCTGTAGCCTGATAACCCATTCAGTGCATACAAACTTACCCACCCATTTTATTTGAAGAACTACGCTGCTTAAGAGTTTCTATAAAATTATTAAAATTTTTTCAAAAAAAAGTACTCTTACTCAATTCAAAAGATACTTAGAAAAAAAAAACACTTTCCACATTAATTGATAAACCCAACCCAACTCGATCAGTACAAAGTCAGCTGAGTTAACATGTCTCTTAACGTTTGTACACTTCTCAAATGACATCGTTGAGCTTGAATTACCCATTGTGAGACTCAACTGGCGGAGCAGACCCCGCATGTTTTAGAAGTACAAAGGAAAAACCTGCATTACCTTTTCGAAAAATTTCAGGCGATTTATGTGGAAATTCATGCAAAACCTCAAAATCCAAAAGAACCTGAAACTCTGGACAAGGAAATGTTCAAGGAGAGGTACAGGAAAACGTTCCAGTCGTACGTACGCTGCTCTGCTTTATTAAGTGAGCACATGGAAACAATAAAGGTGTCTGTAATGGAGCCCAAGCCAGCGCCTGCAGCATTGAACTCAACTGTGGATCAGCACCCAATCATCCATCTCCCACCCTGTGATACTGACATTTTTCATGGCGATTATGTCACGTGGCCAATCTTTAGAGACCTTTTAACGGCCCTATATATTAAAAACTCTCACTTGAGCAACGCGGAAAAACTTTTCCACTTGCAACAAAAAACCCGCGGAGATGCTCGTGACATCATAAAAAAATGTCCTCTCACTAATGAATAATTTTTTATGGCCTGAAGCAATCTCGTAGACCAATACGAGAACAAACGGATGCAAATTAATGCGCAGCTAAAGACTCTTTTAAACTTACCACAGATTGTAGTAGAGTCAAGAAGTTCTATAAAAAAGCTTCAACGAACCATAAACAACTGTGTGTTCACCCTGCAGACCCTGGACATAAACATAAATAATTGGGATCCCATCCTAGTGTACTTGTGTTCCACCCGTCTTCCCAATCATACCCTTGAAGAATTTGTAAAATGCATTACTGACGATTCTTCAGTGCCAGACTGGAATCTTACTGGACGTAAGATAATTTTCTCTTCCATAAGTTTGAAACTTCCGGCGATATAAAGGCTTTTGTTGGTAAGCCAAGTCAACAAACCCCTTCCAACAACACTGGAAATAAATGGAGAGAAAAGCGCTTCAATTCATATCATATGAATGTGTCTCAAAACCCTGTCACCAACAAACCCAACTCTAATGCATCTGTTCAAAGCTATCTGCAGACTTTGCAGTCTCTCATGGAATGAATAACTGTAAGAGTGGGTATAACTGTCGATACTGCAATAAGAGACACAACTCCTTATTACACAAAAGCATATCGAACACAACCCCAGACACAAACCCAAGCACGAGTGCTCAAGCCAAAGAAGCGGCTGAACCAAAAAGCTCTACACGTCAAGCATTCGCGACTTAAATACAGTCCACTAATGTCACACAAACCCACCCCACAACAAAAAAGTATCTTGAAGGTTCAAAGGCAGTTTATTCGCACTTTGCGACCACTAGGATGAAAATCCTTCTAGGAACCGCAATCGTAAACGTGGAACACGAAGGTACCAAATTTACAGCAAGAGCCCTCATTGACTCTGGATCTGAGGCCACATTTATAACGGAGCACCTGAGAAAACAAATTGGTCTTCCAACCCGATCAATTGGTGCGCAAGTAACGGGTCTTAACTAGACAGTTTCTGCAAACCCAACCAAATGCTGTATGATTACATTGCGATCAACATTGAACCCTTACTTTAAACCCAGACTTTGAAACCCAGGCCCTAGTGCTGAAAACTCTCACAAGTGACCTACCCACTTATTCAATTGACTCAAAAATATGTGAGACCCTGCCTGACCTTCAAATAGCCGATACACAATTTTATATGTCTCGACCCGTTGATATGATCATTGGCTGTGATCTATATCCTAGAATTATCCGCAGTGGTGTCAAGCGCAATATAGGTGGATGCTTTCTAGCGCAGGAGTCTGAATTTGGATGGATTCTATCAGGTCTACAACATGACTTGGTCTTACTCATTATAAAGTGGCGACTTTATAAATTTGTTTTCAACGCTGATATACAGGGTTGTCAATGTTCGAAGCGCCCATCTGGCAACACTGTAACTTTCCGCAGTGATGCCAAATCGACTAATGACATACCGCGTTTGAAGCGTCATTCCAAGCAAATGTTTACAATGGAACAGTACACGCCACGCGAACGCTCTAAAATTGTTGAAATTTACATTCAACAAAACAAGTCAATAGTGAAAACTCAACTCAATGAGCGATGAAGCTCATTTTCAGTTGAACGGAACGGTAAAGAAACAAAATTGCCGTATTTATGCCACTGAAAATCCACAAGAGATTCAAGAGGTACCTCTTCACGATGCAAAAGTCACTGTTTGGTGCGGCGTTTGTGCTAAAATGCTCATTGGGCCGTTCTTTTTCGAAGATGATAATGGCCACAGAGTTACTGTCAATCAGGAGCGTTATCGCGATATGATAAACAATTTTTTCATGCCAATCGTTCGTCGAAAGCGTATCAGGCACTACTGGTTTCAACAAGATGGCGCGCCACCACACACAAGCCGCACTACAATCGATTTTTTGAAGCAATTGTTCCCTGGCCGTTTGATTTAAAAAAAATGGTGTTTTCGATTGGCCGCCAAGATCACCAGATTTAACGCCTCCAGACTTCTTTTTGTGGGGTTATTTGAAATCAAAGGTTTACGTCAACAAGCCAAAGACCCTAGAAGAGCTGAAAACCAACATCCGTCAAGAAATAACCGCCATTCCCATCGAAATGTTGAAGAAAACCATGTAAAATGCTGCAAAACGGGCACAATATGTCGTAGAGACCAATGGCGACATTTACGAGATATCATATTCAAGAAATAATGTAAGCAAATCTACTTGAACCCAATTAAATGATATTTATGACGAACAGACAACAAATTGTGGTTTCTTTGATTTATTTAAAAATAAAATGGGCGCTTCGAATATTGGCAACCCTGTACAAAAAATGTATCGTCAGATTCTCATTGACTCTTCGCACACACCCTACCAGCGAATTTTATTCCGAAAGTCAATAGAAGGATCCATCCAAGATTATGAGTTACAAACAGTAAAATTTGGAGTCAACTGCGCTCCATACTTAGCCATCAGAACTCTAAAGCAACTAGCATATGACGTAAATACGACTCACCCGAATGCGTCATATATTTTACGTAACTCTATGTATGTTGACGATGTGCTAGCGGGAGCACATTATATTAACAAATCCAAATAGGCTCGAGATGAACTCATAGAAGCATTAGAGTCTGCAAGATTCTCTTTACGAAAATGGACTTCTAACACGCCACAAATATTAAGCGATCTACCCACAGATTATTTGCTGGCCATTGACTTGCTGAACATATCTGAGCATTCCGACAATAATGCCGAAACCCTCGGAATTCCTTGGAATGCTATAATTCGCTTATACAAAACGCGAAATTTTGTCATCAATAGCCAAACTTTTTAACCCTTGCACCTGTTATAGTAGCTGCAAAAATAGTAATGCAACAGGTTTGGCTAGATAGAACTGAGTGGGACGAGACCCTGAAAGCATTGACTCAACACAAATGGCAAACCTTTATTGATGGCTACCCTTCACTTAACAAAATTGAAATACCCAGATGGACCCAGTTTACACCCACGTCAACTGTACAATTCCATGGATTCTGTGATGCTTCCGAGAAAGCGTACGGTGCAGCCGTTTATGTGCGAATCACCCAAGAAAATGGGCAGGCTCATACAAGCCTTTTAGTTGCCAAAACGCGCGTTGCACCGGTGAAAACAGTATCCTTGCCAAGACTAGAACTCTGCGGTGCAGTTTTGTTAGCAAATCTAGTCGATGCCATCTTGCCAAAAGTCGACTTGCCGCAATATACAACACGTTTTTGGACGAACTCCACAATAGTCCTGGCCTGGCTTAGAAAACAGTCATGTTCTTGGATACTTTCATAGCCAACAGAGTTTCGATTATAGTGGAAAAAGTAGGAACCGAAAACTGGTCCCATATCGACTCTAAAGATAACCCGGCCAATGTAGACAGTCGAGGATTTTCTGCCAACGAACTTAAAGATCACCTGCTATGGTGGAATGTGTAGTGGCTAGGAGCTTCTAATGTTCATAAAAATATATTTTTTATATAATTTAATTGCTATTGCAAAATGCAGACACTGCCATCTATTGGTCAAAATTTTTCTTATGCCTTAAACTGCAGTACCGGAAATGAAGTAAATTTTGTTCTTTACCTTAAAATTTTTTTTTATATTCTCCGGAAATTGCTTAACTTTTGCTAGATATACAACATTCCTCTAAGCCGCATGTGAAATGCTTCGATCTTTTTCGATCCAGAAGGCGGCAGACAAAGTTGTACTCTAGTTAAGAGTAAAGAAATAAAAAGTGCTAAGT
Source organism: Dichetophora obliterata (assembly GCA_963920525.1). Taxonomy (NCBI): domain Eukaryota; kingdom Metazoa; phylum Arthropoda; class Insecta; order Diptera; family Sciomyzidae; genus Dichetophora; species Dichetophora obliterata. The sequence continues at coordinate 141,337,733 of OY986437.1, forward strand.
TTTTGTTTTCTAAAAAGTTTTATGAAACTGGCGCTTATATCAAGTAAGTTTTCACTATTAGAAAAATTTTAAATTAGATAATAAAGAATAAATTTAAATTACAAAAATAATAATAAAGAATAAACTTGAAACTAAAACATAGTTTGAATAATTTTGTTTTGTAGATAATGTCTTCACTATTTAACTAAATATGTAACTAAATTGGATTGGAAATTTTCTCAAATTAATAATTTGATGTTTCTGAAATACATTTATCCAAAAAAATTTTATTTCCTGGCGTCACTTCCTATACGGGTAAATTTTATATTTTTTCTTTAAAAATAAAAAAAAAAATGTCCAATAAAATCCTAATTAAATTTATTTATATGCATACATAGATTGACTCCAAATCATAATTTAATAAAAAACAAGAAAAAACTAAAGCCAACAGCTTTTTATTCTTTTTGCATTATTACATTATTGCTCTCTCTACATCATCATCGGTAGATGCTTCAACCAGTTGCAGCTAAAATTTCGGCATAGTACACACCAGCAAAAAAATTAGACATTGGTAGTCATGATCGTGCAACCGGCGCGTTAAAACATTGTGCGTTTTTTTTTTCTTTTCCTTTATGCTAACTAAGCGCTTTATATCGGTTCAGTAGTTAAACTAAGTTTAAAATAACCCAAAAGTCGAAAGTGCTAAAAATCCAACGAAAATTGGGTAAAAATAAAGAAAATAGAAAGAAAAGTGTTAGATTAGAATATTATAATTTTATTTAGGTGTTAAAAAAAAAACTTAAGTAAAGTAGAATAAAATACAGTAAGTGTTACAGAAAAAAATTAAAGTAAAAACATTTTGTTAAGCTAAAAAGAAAAAATAACAAAAATAGTGTAGACATGTAAGAAAAAAAGGCATAGCATAAAACAATAAAAAAAAATGTTAGCACGCCAACAGCTAAGCTTTCGCGAGAATTAAATTAAATTAAATTAAATTAAATTAAATTCAATTAAATTAAATTCAATTCAATTCAATTCAATTCAATTCAATTCAATTCAATTCAATTCAATTAAATTCAATTCAATTCAATTAAACTAAATTAAATTAAATTAAATTAAATTAAATTAAACTAAATTAAATTAAATTAAATTAAATTAAATTAAATTAAATTAAATTAAATTAAATTAAATTAAATTAAATTAAATTAAATTAAATTAAATTAAATTAAATTAAATTAAATTAAATTAAATTAAATTAAATTAAATTAAATTAAATTAAATTAAATTAAATTAAATTAAATTAAATTAAATTAAATTAAATTAAATTAAATTAAATTAAATTAAATTAAATTAAATTAAATTAAATTAAATTAAATTAAATTAAATTAAATTAAATTAAATTAAATTAAATTAAATTAAATTAAATTAAATTAAATTAAATTAAATTAAATTAAATTAAATTAAATTAAATTAAATTAAATTAAATTAAATTAAATTAAATTAAATTAAATTAAATTAAATTAAATTAAATTAAATTAAATTAAATTAAATTAAATTAAATTAAATTAAATTAAATTAAATTAAATTAAATTAAATTAAATTAAATTAAATTAAATTAAATTAAATTAAATTAAATTAAATTAAATTAAATTAAATTAAATTAAATTAAATTAAATTAAATTAAATTAAATTAAATTAAATTAAATTAAATTAAATTAAATTAAATTAAATTAAATTAAATTAAATTAAATTAAATTAAATTAAATTAAATTAAATTAAATTAAATTAAATTAAATTAAATTAAATTAAATTAAATTAAATTAAATTAAATTAAATTAAATTAAATTAAATTAAATTAAATTAAATTAAATTAAATTAAATTAAATTAAATTAAATTAAATTAAATTAAATTAAATTAAATTAAATTAAATTAAATTAAATTAAATTAAATTAAATTAAATTAAATTAAATTAAATTAAATTAAATTAAATTAAATTAAATTAAATTAAATTAAATTAAATTAAATTAAATTAAATTAAATTAAATTAAATTAAATTAAATTAAATTAAATTAAATTAAATTAAATTAAATTAAATTAAATTAAATTAAATTAAATTAAATTAAATTAAATTAAATTAAATTAAATTAAATTAAATTAAATTAAATTAAATTAAATTAAATTAAATTAAATTAAATTAAATTAAATTAAATTAAATTAAATTAAATTAAATTAAATTAAATTAAATTAAATTAAATTAAATTAAATTAAATTAAATTAAATTAAATTAAATTAAATTAAATTAAATTAAATTAAATTAAATTAAATTAAATTAAATTAAATTAAATTAAATTAAATTAAATTAAATTAAATTAAATTAAATTAAATTAAATTAAATTAAATTAAATTAAATTAAATTAAATTAAATTAAATTAAATTAAATTAAATTAAATTAAATTAAATTAAATTAAATTAAATTAAATTAAATTAAATTAAATTAAATTAAATTAAATTAAATTAAATTAAATTAAATTAAATTAAATTAAATTAAATTAAATTAAATTAAATTAAATTAAATTAAATTAAATTAAATTAAATTAAATTAAATTAAATTAAATTAAATTAAATTAAATTAAATTAAATTAAATTAAATTAAATTAAATTAAATTAAATTAAATTAAATTAAATTAAATTAAATTAAATTAAATTAAATTAAATTAAATTAAATTAAATTAAATTAAATTAAATTAAATTAAATTAAATTAAATTAAATTAAATTAAATTAAATTAAATTAAATTAAATTAAATTAAATTAAATTAAATTAAATTAAATTAAATTAAATTAAATTAAATTAAATTAAATTAAATTAAATTAAATTAAATTAAATTAAATTAAATTAAATTAAATTAAATTAAATTAAATTAAATTAAATTAAATTAAATTAAATTAAATTAAATTAAATTAAATTAAATTAAATTAAATTAAATTAAATTAAATTAAATTAAATTAAATTAAATTAAATTAAATTAAATTAAATTAAATTAAATTAAATTAAATTAAATTAAATTAAATTAAATTAAATTAAATTAAATTAAATTAAATTAAATTAAATTAAATTAAATTAAATTAAATTAAATTAAATTAAATTAAATTAAATTAAATTAAATTAAATTAAATTAAATTAAATTAAATTAAATTAAATTAAATTAAATTAAATTAAATTAAATTAAATTAAATTAAATTAAATTAAATTAAATTAAATTAAATTAAATTAAATTAAATTAAATTAAATTAAATTAAATTAAATTAAATTAAATTAAATTAAATTAAATTAAATTAAATTAAATTAAATTAAATTAAATTAAATTAAATTAAATTAAATTAAATTAAATTAAATTAAATTAAATTAAATTAAATTAAATTAAATTAAATTAAATTAAATTAAATTAAATTAAATTAAATTAAATTAAATTAAATTAAATTAAATTAAATTAAATTAAATTAAATTAAATTAAATTAAATTAAATTAAATTAAATTAAATTAAATTAAATTAAATTAAATTAAATTAAATTAAATTAAATTAAATTAAATTAAATTAAATTAAATTAAATTAAATTAAATTAAATTAAATTAAATTAAATTAAATTAAATTAAATTAAATTAAATTAAATTAAATTAAATTAAATTAAATTAAATTAAATTAAATTAAATTAAATTAAATTAAATTAAATTAAATTAAATTAAATTAAATTAAATTAAATTAAATTAAATTAAATTAAATTAAATTAAATTAAATTAAATTAAATTAAATTAAATTAAATTAAATTAAATTAAATTAAATTAAATTAAATTAAATTAAATTAAATTAAATTAAATTAAATTAAATTAAATTAAATTAAATTAAATTAAATTAAATTAAATTAAATTAAATTAAATTAAATTAAATTAAATTAAATTAAATTAAATTAAATTAAATTAAATTAAATTAAATTAAATTAAATTAAATTAAATTAAATTAAATTAAATTAAATTAAATTAAATTAAATTAAATTAAATTAAATTAAATTAAATTAAATTAAATTAAATTAAATTAAATTAAATTAAATTAAATTAAATTAAATTAAATTAAATTAAATTAAATTAAATTAAATTAAATTAAATTAAATTAAATTAAATTAAATTAAATTAAATTAAATTAAATTAAATTAAATTAAATTAAATTAAATTAAATTAAATTAAATTAAATTAAATTAAATTAAATTAAATTAAATTAAATTAAATTAAATTAAATTAAATTAAATTAAATTAAATTAAATTAAATTAAATTAAATTAAATTAAATTAAATTAAATTAAATTAAATTAAATTAAATTAAATTAAATTAAATTAAATTAAATTAAATTAAATTAAATTAAATTAAATTAAATTAAATTAAATTAAATTAAATTAAATTAAATTAAATTAAATTAAATTAAATTAAATTAAATTAAATTAAATTAAATTAAATTAAATTAAATTAAATTAAATTAAATTAAATTAAATTAAATTAAATTAAATTAAATTAAATTAAATTAAATTAAATTAAATTAAATTAAATTAAATTAAATTAAATTAAATTAAATTAAATTAAATTAAATTAAATTAAATTAAATTAAATTAAATTAAATTAAATTAAATTAAATTAAATTAAATTAAATTAAATTAAATTAAATTAAATTAAATTAAATTAAATTAAATTAAATTAAATTAAATTAAATTAAATTAAATTAAATTAAATTAAATTAAATTAAATTAAATTAAATTAAATTAAATTAAATTAAATTAAATTAAATTAAATTAAATTAAATTAAATTAAATTAAATTAAATTAAATTAAATTAAATTAAATTAAATTAAATTAAATTAAATTAAATTAAATTAAATTAAATTAAATTAAATTAAATTAAATTAAATTAAATTAAATTAAATTAAATTAAATTAAATTAAATTAAATTAAATTAAATTAAATTAAATTAAATTAAATTAAATTAAATTAAATTAAATTAAATTAAATTAAATTAAATTAAATTAAATTAAATTAAATTAAATTAAATTAAATTAAATTAAATTAAATTAAATTAAATTAAATTAAATTAAATTAAATTAAATTAAATTAAATTAAATTAAATTAAATTAAATTAAATTAAATTAAATTAAATTAAATTAAATTAAATTAAATTAAATTAAATTAAATTAAATTAAATTAAATTAAATTAAATTAAATTAAATTAAATTAAATTAAATTAAATTAAATTAAATTAAATTAAATTAAATTAAATTAAATTAAATTAAATTAAATTAAATTAAATTAAATTAAATTAAATTAAATTAAATTAAATTAAATTAAATTAAATTAAATTAAATTAAATTAAATTAAATTAAATTAAATTAAATTAAATTAAATTAAATTAAATTAAATTAAATTAAATTAAATTAAATTAAATTAAATTAAATTAAATTAAATTAAATTAAATTAAATTAAATTAAATTAAATTAAATTAAATTAAATTAAATTAAATTAAATTAAATTAAATTAAATTAAATTAAATTAAATTAAATTAAATTAAATTAAATTAAATTAAATTAAATTAAATTAAATTAAATTAAATTAAATTAAATTAAATTAAATTAAATTAAATTAAATTAAATTAAATTAAATTAAATTAAATTAAATTAAATTAAATTAAATTAAATTAAATTAAATTAAATTAAATTAAATTAAATTAAATTAAATTAAATTAAATTAAATTAAATTAAATTAAATTAAATTAAATTAAATTAAATTAAATTAAATTAAATTAAATTAAATTAAATTAAATTAAATTAAATTAAATTAAATTAAATTAAATTAAATTAAATTAAATTAAATTAAATTAAATTAAATTAAATTAAATTAAATTAAATTAAATTAAATTAAATTAAATTAAATTAAATTAAATTAAATTAAATTAAATTAAATTAAATTAAATTAAATTAAATTAAATTAAATTAAATTAAATTAAATTAAATTAAATTAAATTAAATTAAATTAAATTAAATTAAATTAAATTAAATTAAATTAAATTAAATTAAATTAAATTAAATTAAATTAAATTAAATTAAATTAAATTAAATTAAATTAAATTAAATTAAATTAAATTAAATTAAATTAAATTAAATTAAATTAAATTAAATTAAATTAAATTAAATTAAATTAAATTAAATTAAATTAAATTAAATTAAATTAAATTAAATTAAATTAAATTAAATTAAATTAAATTAAATTAAATTAAATTAAATTAAATTAAATTAAATTAAATTAAATTAAATTAAATTAAATTAAATTAAATTAAATTAAATTAAATTAAATTAAATTAAATTAAATTAAATTAAATTAAATTAAATTAAATTAAATTAAATTAAATTAAATTAAATTAAATTAAATTAAATTAAATTAAATTAAATTAAATTAAATTAAATTAAATTAAATTAAATTAAATTAAATTAAATTAAATTAAATTAAATTAAATTAAATTAAATTAAATTAAATTAAATTAAATTAAATTAAATTAAATTAAATTAAATTAAATTAAATTAAATTAAATTAAATTAAATTAAATTAAATTAAATTAAATTAAATTAAATTAAATTAAATTAAATTAAATTAAATTAAATTAAATTAAATTAAATTAAATTAAATTAAATTAAATTAAATTAAATTAAATTAAATTAAATTAAATTAAATTAAATTAAATTAAATTAAATTAAATTAAATTAAATTAAATTAAATTAAATTAAATTAAATTAAATTAAATTAAATTAAATTAAATTAAATTAAATTAAATTAAATTAAATTAAATTAAATTAAATTAAATTAAATTAAATTAAATTAAATTAAATTAAATTAAATTAAATTAAATTAAATTAAATTAAATTAAATTAAATTAAATTAAATTAAATTAAATTAAATTAAATTAAATTAAATTAAATTAAATTAAATTAAATTAAATTAAATTAAATTAAATTAAATTAAATTAAATTAAATTAAATTAAATTAAATTAAATTAAATTAAATTAAATTAAATTAAATTAAATTAAATTAAATTAAATTAAATTAAATTAAATTAAATTAAATTAAATTAAATTAAATTAAATTAAATTAAATTAAATTAAATTAAATTAAATTAAATTAAATTAAATTAAATTAAATTAAATTAAATTAAATTAAATTAAATTAAATTAAATTAAATTAAATTAAATTAAATTAAATTAAATTAAATTAAATTAATTAAATTAAATTAAATTAAATTAAATTAAATTAAATTAAATTAAATTAAATTAAATTAAATTAAATTAAATTAAATTAAATTAAATTAAATTAAATTAAATTAAATTAAATTAAATTAAATTAAATTAAATTAAATTAAATTAAATTAAATTAAATTAAATTAAATTAAATTAAATTAAATTAAATTAAATTAAATTAAATTAAATTAAAATTAAATTAAATTAAATTAAATTAAATTAAATTAAATTAAATTAAATTAAATTAAATTAAATTAAATTAAATTAAATTAAATTAAATTAAATTAAATTAAATTAAATTAAATTAAATTAAATTAAATTAAATTAAATTAAATTAAATTAAATTAAATTAAATTAAATTAAATTAAATTAAATTAAATTAAATTAAATTAAATTAAATTAAATTAAATTAAATTAAATTAAATTAAATTAAATTAAATTAAATTAAATTAAATTAAATTAAATTAAATTAAATTAAATTAAATTAAATTAAATTAAATTAAATTAAATTAATTTAAATTAAATTTAAATTAAATTAATTAAATTAAATTAAATTAAATTAAATTAAATTAAATTAAATTAAATTAATTAAATTAAATTAAATTAAATTAAATTAAATTAAATTAAATTAAATTAAATTAAATTAAATTAATTAAATTAAATTAAATTAAATTAAATTAAATTAAATTAAATTAAATTAAATTAATTAAATTAAATTAAATTAAATTAATTAAATTAAATTAAATTAAATTAAATTAAATTAATTAAATTAAATTAAATTAAATTAAATTAAATTAAAATTAAATTAAATTAAATTAATTAAATTAAATTATTAAATTAAATTAAATTAAATTAAATTAAATTAAATTAAATTAATTAAATTAAATTAATAAATTAAATTAAATTAAATTAAATTAAATTAAATTAAATAATTAAATTAATTAAATTAAATTAAATTAAATTAAATTAAATTAAATTAAATTAAATTAAATTAAATTAAATTAAATTAAATAAATTAAATTAAATTAAATTAAATTAAATTAAATTAAATTAAATTAAATTAAATTAAATTAAATTAATTAAATTAAATTAAATTAAATTAAATTAAATTAAATTAAATTAAATTAAATTAATTAAATTAATTAAATTAAATTAAATTAAATTAAATTAAATTAAATTAAATTAAATTAAATAAATTAAATTAAATTAAATTAATTAAATTAAATTAAATTAAATTAAATTAAATTAAATTAAATTAAATTAAATTAAATTAAATTAAATTAAATTAAATTAAATTAAATTAAATTAAATTAAATTAAATTAAATTAAATTAAATTAAATTAAATTAATTAATTAAATTAAATTAAATTAAATTAAATTAAATTAAATTAAATTAAATTAAATTAAATTAATTAAATTAAATTAAATTAAATTAAATTAATTAATTAAATTAAATTAAATTAATTAAATTAAATTAATTAAATTAAATAATTAAATTAAATTAAATTAAATTAAATTAAA